>QLOJ01000945.1:0-10602 GCA_003313625.1 Tricholoma saponaceum
ACACCAAATCAATTTGGTCTCTACCGACGCTTCACAACTTGGCCCTCTGTCGATCCGGAGAATGATGTTATGATTGACGATCTCGTTGATTCTCCCACCTTTATCAATACAACAGATCGTGGCTATTGTAAAGCGGAGGAATCCTTTGGCCCCACGGGTGCTTCGTCAAATCCATTCGCTCCATACCTGAATGCTATGGTATATCGGCTCATGAATTGGTTCTACCAGACTGGGTCGAAAACACTCAATGATCTGAATAGCCTTGTCCACGACGTAATCCTCCTGACTTTGATGCCAACCACCTCCAGAATTTTAGTGCAAGTTCCGAGGCAAAACGGCTGGACGATAATCTGATGTGTCCACCGTCGGACGGCTGGCATGAGAGTTCTGTAAAAATTCGGCTTCCTAAGACTAGAGCAAAGTATGCCTGTGAGGACGATGCACCAGAGGCCGAAATTCCTGGTGTTCTTCACCGAGACTTGCTTCAGTCGATCATCTCTGCCTTCAAGGACCCATCTTTCGAAGCATTTCACTTGAAGGGATTCACGCAGCTCTGGAAGCCATCGCCCGATGAACCTGCTGAAGAAATTTACGGCAAGGCCTATGGATCCGAGGCGTTTCGCGAGATGGAACGTGAGATTCAGTCGATGAAACCTCTGGGTGAAACTCTCGAAAGCATTGTGGTTCCCATCATGGCTTATTCAGATTCAACACATCTTGCAAACTTTGGTACAGCGGCACTCTGGCCAATATATTTCTTCATTGGTCTTACATCAAAATATATTCGATCGAAGCCTACATCATTCTCAGCCCACCATCTTGCGTATATTCCATCGGTACATAAATTATTCCATTTATTAAAAATTTTACTGACTATTTCGCAGATCCTGGATTGGATTCAAGATGTCTACAAAGGGATATACAGTGCTGCAGCTAATAGTGACGTACTCACATTTTTGAAGCGTGAACTGGTCCATGCTATTTGGTGCCTCCTTATCAATGACGATTTTATTAATGCATATACTTTTGGCATCATTGTTCTTTGTGCTGATGGTATCGAGAGACGTCTATTTCCGCGGTTCTTCACCTACTCGGCAGATTACCCTGAGAAGTATATTCATTTATTACATGTTATACCTCCACTTATAAATTCCTTACAGGATTATTCTTGCTACTATCAAATTCCTTGGCAACTGTTTATGTCCACTTTGTACATGCATTAAAGGGAAAGTACATGATTTAGGTACAAAAGCAGATGAACGTCGGCATAGCACGATTCGGGTAGATTCTGAAGAACGACAAAACATGGTTGAAAGAGCATGGGAGTGGATATTCCAACGTGGGCGAGCTGTAACTTCGAAGGTCATTGACAGATATCTGGGGTTTTCGATGATCCCAATTTGCGTAATACTCTTTTCAGAATAAGAAAATATCTTGCTAACATTTGTTATAGAATGCATTCTCTCAAGCACTATGTGATCACGGTTTCAATTTTTATCAAATGTTTGCTCCCGATCTTCTCCATGAATTTGAACTTGGTGTCTGGAAACACATATTTGCCCATCTGGTACGGATTCTCTATGCTTGTAATGAAGGGGGTGTGCAGTTGTTGAACGAACGGTAATTTTTCTAAGATTGATAAAATAATTGCATGCTCTGAACTCAATCTAGTTATCGTTTGATTTCTGCCTTTGGGCACTCAACTATTCGCAAGTTCAGTAGTGATGTCTCAGCAATGAAGAAACTGGCAGCTCGAGACTTTGAAGATCTACTCCAGGTTTGTGTTAATTAGTTCTCCTCATTTTCACTTCAACTGACAAGCTTAATTTAAGTGTGCAATCCCATGTTTCACAGGACTATTTCCGCAACCTTGTGAGAAAGTTATTCTAGATCTTCTCTTTGTGCTTGCGACTTGGCATGCACTTGCTAAATTTCGGATGCATGCAACATCATCACTGGCTATCTTCGATTGTGTTACAAAAACTCTTGGTCAGCTTCTTCGACATTTTAACAACCATGTTTGCCCGAAATACAACAGTCATGAGACACCAGGCGAGTTGAGAAAGCGAGCTCGTCGTGCCGCTTCAAAAGCTGCAAAAAACAAGTCTCAACAGAACTCCAAGGATGCAGAAGAAGTAGCACCGAAGAGGTGGACTTTCAACCTTGCAGCATACAAACCTCATGCACTGGGCCACTATCCCTCATGGATTCATCATTTTGGAACAACTGATTCCTACTCTACACAGACGGTATTCATTTATTCTCTGCACCATTAAAGTATTATCTTATCTTGTATAGGGGGAACTTGAACATCGTCGAGTAAAGCAATTTTATGCTCGAACAAACCACAGGGCCTTTCAAATTCAAATATCCAGACATGAGCGGCGCACTGCAAGACTTCAAGGGATCAAAAAACAACTGGCAGTGAACAAGTCCTTGACACCCCTCTATGGTGATGATAATGAAACACTTCCTCAGTCTGATCCCTCCGAACACTATCACATCTCCAATTCATGCAAGGTCCATTTCGACATCACAAAATGGCTGGTAGATAATAAAGAAGATCAGGCTGTCAATGTATGTTTTCTATTGACATTTCAGATGGTTATTAATGTTATTACATCCAGAACTTTCTTCCAACTTTGAAGGACCATTTACCCGAGTGAATTACTGAAAAACCTCAAGATAGTTTCACCAATCAGGACCGCCGACAACTTCTTATTCACAATAACCGAATTTTCTGCCACAAGACCCTACGAATCAACTTCACTACCTATGATTGCCGTCGGGATCAAGATACAATCAACATATGTACCCATTCTGATATCATGGTCCTTGCAAATCATGATGAGGACCCTGAAAATAGTCATCCCTACTGGTATGCTCGTGTAATTGGCATTTTTCATGCTATGGTTTCCCAGGTCGGAAATGGGACTGCATACAAGCAGATTGACTTTTTGTGGGTGCGTTGGTATGGCCTTGACATGCGTGTACGATCAGGATTCAAGGCACGACGACTCCATCAAGTTGGATTTCTTGACAGTAATGTAGGTGCGGGTGCTTTTGGATTCATTGATCCCCTTGATGTCATTCGGGCTGTTCACCTCATTCCTGCATTTCACTTTGGAAAAACATCCATCCTCCTATCTCCATCAATTGCACGATGTGATGATGAGGGGGATGAAGATTATCAGAGGTACTACATAAATATGTTTGTACCCCTTTTATTTTTTCATATGGGCTGTAGACTAACAATTGAGTCTAGGTTTGTTGATTGAGACATGTTTGCACGCTTCTGTGGATTTGGGCCAGGTCACAAATCTACACGCAACATAACAAAGGTGTTCAAAAATGAGATCAAGGAGGCTTTTGGCTTAGCTGATGATGATATGGATGACACTTCAGCAACTCAAGCTCAGGCTGGGGAACATGGTGAGGGTATAGATGAGGAAGCTGATGGTAATGATGAGGAAGAATCTGGGGATGAGTCAGATGGTGATGGCAAGGAGAACAGTGAGGATAGTGAGGAAGATTTTGGGGACCCTGATAAAGACTATGATTTAGATTATTTTGCATTTGAGGATGACCTTGGTTATGCACCACTGTAATGTATTAGTGGCAATGCAATTTGAAAACCTCAGACTACAAAAATATGGTTTTCATGGGACAGCCACTCTCAGAACTTGACACCAGAAACTTGAGGGAGTTTTTAACAAATTCTCCCCAGATCAATTGGTGGACATTAGGGGCTCAACAGGTTTGTCTTGAGGTCCCCCACCTCAGAAAATTGTGTTTGGACATGCTACTTCACACTGGGAGAGCATGTGTCTCATCTTGTGGCTCACCCCCTGTCTGTGTTCCCATGGCTTGCTGGCAGTCCTGATGTAGATAGCTTTATATTATGAGTCCCTGGATAAGGGATTCCCAGAGATTTCCCTCCAGATTCCCCTCATGAGATTGTGATGGTTTAACATGGTTGTTCCACCCATCCAGTGGTCACCCTTACAGGTCTTCTAATACATTTAAAGGGCACCCACCCACCTTATAATGCCTTTAAAAGGCATCTGCATACCCTTATATTGGAATTGAAGGTTATCCAAGGCTCTAGGACCATTGTAATCTTGCAGGAGCCTTTTGAGCCTTGGAATGTAAAACTATACTGTCTTTCCTCATTGCAAGGCCTTATGATATTCTACTAGCCTTGCACTGTATTTTATTCTAAGCAAGCCCTTCCGATGATCGTACCTTTTTTGTGATGAGATAGATGCACACATACTAAGCTCCTGCTCATCAGTCTCCTGCTCAGGCTCCTGCTCCTTCTCACTACTTGGCTTGGTAGCATCTATATCGATCAGTGAAGGAGGGTGGGATGAAAACTCTGATTCTTTATCTATACACAACCTCTCAATGGTCAAGTAAAATAACAAGTGAAGTTGACACCTACCACTGTCATTTACTGATGTACACGTCGAGGAAATAGAGCAGTGAGCCTTTTTGAATGGGCGTGTGATGGCAGCCGTTCCTTTCTTGACAGCAGTTTTGAGGGATTTAGCTGTGGTGGTCACAACAGAGTGTAAGGAAGGTGAAGAACGCGATGAGATGCTTGTGCCAGCCATTCGGGGAAAGCACAGTTAAATTCAGCGGAATAACTCAGGTATTTATACAGAAACGCACATACAATTCATCATGTCATATTCTCAGGTAAACAGCGGAAGTAGCCATCTTGTCCTCGAGCAAACAGCGGTAGTAGTCATGTCGGGGGTGGAGAAAGTTTACTTGCAGCTAGAAGTTCAATAGGAAAGGTTTAGTCCCATTTTCATTACAACAAAGTGACCATATATCTATTGAGACATAGCTACCGATGAATAAGTCTGAGGATCTAGCAGGATCTAGCAGCCTATCCATTGCTGAGGACTGAGGACTGATCATAAAAAGGGATAAACTAAAGTTTAACTCACTGGGCAACACAAAGTCTAACCTCGAAGTGGATGGAGAAGATCATGGATTGTTGTTTTGTCACACGGTAGAGGTCACTGAAAATGGCAAAACCCACTCATACCCATGACACCGTCAAACGGGTTGCGGTATGCCACAGGTGTGAAATCTTGGCAACCGTACCCATACCTGTAAAACCTGCAAGCCAAATACCACGGGTTAGCATGTACCTGTGTTATACACTAATTGTTGGGTGTCGATGGACCTTTACCATAAAACAGGATGCTGCTGGTGCAATTGTGTGCTATTGTGCATGTCTTGTTGCCTAGGAATTTTCCCAGATTGAAAAAGTTGATTTCTTTGAAACATATGCCTGAGTAGCCAAGATGGTATGTATGCATGTATTGTTTGCCAAGGCCCCAGTGCACACCTTTTGACATCTCAAAGCCTGAAAACACCTCAAGAATTCACTGAGATGAAAAACAAGCCCTATCAAGAGGCTGTTGGCTCATTGATGTATAGTGTTTGAAGGTCCAGTCCAGTCCAGTTTTTTGACTTCCAAATGGGGCAACCACAACCGCAACCAGTCTAGGACTGACCCAGATATTGGGGGGACTGAACTGGACCACCTAGGACCAGTCTTTTTTGGTTAATGGACTGAAAAAAGATGGTTTGGATCAGTGTTTTAGTATAAAATTTGTTATACTTATATAAACCATCTGTGTTTTGACAACCATTAGTTGGAAAATTATAACCATTATATAATGTGGTAGAGCTTGTAAATACCTGTTATTGAGGTAGCTCAGAAAAGCCTCAGAAACCTCCCTCTCCTTTCATAACCTCATAGTCTCATATTCTTCTTGTTTATTTTCAGTACATGGGGTCTTTGGAGAATGAGAACAAAAATGGTGGTAGGTCTAGATGTTATAATTGTTAGAAACTGTATGTAAGCATAGAAAATCTGATTTACTTCCAAGAGAATAGTGTTAAGGGTAAATGGACTAATAGCAGCTTTATCACCAAAGCACAAAATACCCTCAAAGGGATTAAGCACCAGGGCTAAGATGAACATCAGCTGATTAATGCTTTCCAATGTTTCTTGATCCTCTTTGTTATGCCAGCCACAACAGATAGCTTCAAGAGACTCTGAAAATATAAAAAAATACCCACAAATGTCAAAAAAGCCTGGTCAGGATGCATTATGTCAGTTTGATTTATATTCAGACCAAGAAAAATGGGCTCAAGGTCATCCACAACAGACTTGAGTCTGTGCCAAAACCCTCCATTATTGATAAGCTCACAGTAAGCAACTACATTATCCCTAAGCTTTTGCCTTTTCTGACAGTTTTTCTCAGCACCAATTTGAGCAGAAATTATGTCTTGCTTGCATGATATTACAGCCCATCAGATAGCATTCTTTAAGTCAGACAAGCAGTCAAACACAATGAAGTGTGTGGTTTAATAGGTCATGTTTGCAACAAGGAAAGCAAGGACCTTCCCAGGTGAAACTGAGATTTTGGCTTGAGTATCATTGAAAATAGAATGGACTCTTCCATGATTGAGAACCCAGCCAATGAGGTCTGTTGCCTCTTTAGCTGTCTCCACTGCCTCCTTGTTCTCAGTAAAATACTCAGCAAGAATGAGTTGGAACTAGCTAGAACCACAGCTATGGTCCATGTAGGACCAGTTGCAGTCCAGTTTGGTTGTCAGTCTTTTTGTAGTCCATTGGACTGGACTTTCAAACACTAGATAAAATTGTATGAACAGATACACTTTTTGAAATGTTCCAAGTTCTCAATTTTGAGTACAAAATATTCTTATTATTCTGAGCTGGCTGAATGTCTCATCTGATTGTTGATGAAGTGGAGCCTGTTGTATGCCAGTCAGCTATTTGACATGGCAAACAAAGTGGGCATTGCTAGTGGCTATTTTATTATATGTGTTATTATACAGACTGTGACTACCATTGGACTAGGCTCAGGATCTTGGAACATCAGAGCCTCCTTTTTACTGTCTCATTGCTTGCTTCCATGGACTGTTATGACCTGTGAAAGTGTATTTACATTTCCCTTTGACCATTCATTGTATGCATTTTAATAGTATGTTTTATAGCAAACTTCTGTGAAGAGAAACTAACATACACATTCAACACAGAATGCATTGGAACACCAGTCAATCTGTAGTGTATGTGGCATCTGGTTACTCAAATCTGGTCAAGTTCATGTGAAGATTATGGATTTAGCCTTAGAGAGTGCAGTTTCCAGGGAAACACCAATGACACAGGGGCTTGTGTTGTATCAAACTTGTAGCAGAGGATTGACTTATGCTGTATGTGAATCCTGTGTTAGTGACCTCTGCAGGTTTGTTGTACCAAACTTTGTATTATATTTCAAATGGAACATGGGGGTTGTTTTGGCAGAGTTATTGAAGCTTACAGTTTTGAAACAATTACTGGTTATGAGGCAGTTTTATGTGATGCTTGTATTGACTGTCCATGATTCTGTAGACAGACTGCTATAATGACTATATATGCTCTCAGAAGATAGAGCCCCTTCCTTTAAAAACTTGGCATTGCCATATGGAGCAATAATCTACTAGCACAAGTGATGTACTATATGAGAAGTGTATGTGACTGATGTGACAGCTTATATTAGATATACAGACAAACAGCTAACAAAAACCTTCCAAAATAATAGTATTATAATGAAAAATGATACCAAAATCATCATTTTGGTTATGTTTTGGATATGCAAGTGGCTATATTATGGCTGTGCAAAAACTGGTCCTAAAACTGGTCAATAACTGCAGTTTTTTCATCATCCAAGTAAATATAACTGGACTGCTGGTCCAGTTACAATTAGTTTAGTTTAGTTCAGTTATTAGTTATTTTGTAGTTATATGAACTGGACTTTAAAATACTATTTTTATTTTCTTTTCACAAGGGAATTAATTTGACATCCCTCATGGTTGGATTGAGTTTTCACAACAATGCCTACAAAGAATAAATTGACATTCAGTACTACTCCAAAACACACTTACCAACATAAGAAAGAGACAAAGATGAGTAATACTATAGGCTTGGTGCTCAAATAGCATTATCAATTCACATTCTTTACCCATCACAATATGTTTTTCATAGTTTGAAGGTGTTATCCAGATATGCCAACTAAGAGATAATGCACACCTCATTATAAAATCATCACACTTCCATTGTATCTTACCCACATCACACTACTACATTCAAACCAACATCCAAATCTACATCAATCACTACAAACTTTCACATTCAAAGAATAGTACAAAGCACAAAGTGCAAGCAGTATCACTTGTCTAGATAAAGATTTATAGCATGGCAAGCCACATAGAACCTTTTCCTTGCCACTTGCTATAAAAGGATATTTAATATAATTTTAATATTCTTCTACATAAGCAATATAGCTCAAAGGAACACATATCAACTTTGGTTGGCTTGAGGATTATTAATTTGTCAGCAATCTGTTTAACTAAATGCAAAGAAAGAATTTTGACTCCAGTTGCATTTTCCAAAACAATTGCATGGCTCATGTAAGTCTTGACAGTACCCCTAGATATACTCCATGCAACAAAGAAGTCCAGAGAGAGTTCATCATGCCTTGTTAACATTTGATATATAAGATGTGTATGTAGAAAGTCTGATGGCACTTGATAGCCATCTAGCAACTTGTCTTACATACTTGACCTTTAAATAATAGAACACATTAGCCTCCAGTTTCTCATATCTTATTTTTATGTTGGCATCCACATTTACTAGCAAGTTTTTCTCTTCATCTCTATCTTCAGATTCAAATTCAGATTCAGATTTAGAACTAGCTCTTTGAGGAATTGCAAATATATCCTTATCAGAAGTTGTATTCCTCTCATCAGAGGTTCTGTCCTTATCCCAGAGTGTATCATGGTAAATAGTAGACTAGTTGTTAATATCATTAATGATATTAAGGCTGCTAAAACCACCTGTATCAGAATTAATGTCAGCTCTTTTCCCCTTGCTAGTAATAATTTAATATTATCAGTAGATTCTTACTGTCAGGTTGAATGTTATTATAGTCTTAAATATATTGAGAGTTTTCCTTTGGTCAGCTTGTTTTGATTGTTACAAAGTTTCACATACCATGTAACTCAGAAGCTGTTAAAGTATTTGAAGCATGAGCTTTTTCATGTGATTCTTTCACATCTACATCATCTGAGTCTCCATCAGAATAATTTGCTCAAATCATTACAAACTATCTGTCAGTGTATCAGTTGATAATAGTAAAGTTGGATCTAATCCTTTAATGATTCTTTTGTCTTGCTAATGTATTTTTCAATTCAGTCAATATTCTGGACTAATTGCTGTACTCTGAGATATTATAGCTAGATGTTTGAGGTCTTTCTTTAAATAGTGTTTGATTTTCCTTTGCACTTGTTCCTTTGAAGGCTGGCAAAGTGTGCAGTAGCAGAACATGGTAGTAAAGTAAGTTATACTAGAGATCAGATTAGTGATTTGATAAAGTCATATGACTTTGTTATTACATGACTTTTTGTTGTATTCAATTTGGTTGACATTTTATATGTCAAGTTCATATTGCAGACTTTCAGATGGCATACTCCTTTGATGAGCATGAGCCCTTCAACTTCAACTTCAATATTCATCAATCTGAGTCATATACTTTGACCATGAACTCAAAAGTCTCAAATCTCAATGATGCATTCCCTGACTTCCTCAAACACTCCTGCAGCAGAATAATGTACTTCTCCAGTGCCAAATTCAGTTTTTGCCAGTAGAGCTCTCAGCTGCAAACCAAAATGTTAGCACTATAATGGCTGAGCTCCAGAGCCTTCATGTAAATGCAAACTTGTGAGTCTCATTTTTTCTAATTTATGACTAAACTTGGTTATTGAAAATTTATCTCAGTGGCCCACACATTCTAAGCACATTCATACTGAACTTGAAGTTTATAAGGAGGTTTTCCATGCTCTGATCAGAGAGCTACAGTCAATGGGCTATAATAATATGAGATAAGCAGGCAAATGGAACAATTTCCAAATAGATATCGTGATCATTGGTAATGATGATCTACCAATCTAATAGCAGATACTTTCAAAAAATGACTATCATCTTTCATCTCCACCCTTTTATGGCTGATATATTCAATGTTTGATCCCCAATAATCCTGTGTCTTCCAGGATTTTTAATAATGGAAAACTATGGCCTTTCTTTCAAGGATGTCTTGAAACCATTGATGGCAGCCATATGTTCCTTTTTCTACCTGTTGCTCTCCAAAGTCTCTATTGGAATTGAAAAGGCTGTTCTGTCCTATGGACTGGCAACTGAATCAGACTGGAGCACAAAATGGATTAGTTTAAACCAGACTACCAGTCCAGTTGTGTTGAGTTTTGATCAGTTGCCAGTTGCACTACATTCCAGCTACAAATAACCCCAAAGGTTTAGAAAATCAGTTGGGAATTGACTGAGCAAAGTTTCATAAACAGTTTTGCACAAGAAAAACTTGTGCAAATTGTTTTAATTAGCGCTTCGAGGTCCGGTCTGGTCTGGTTTTTTTGCCATTTTTGGGTGAACCGATAACCGGACTGGTTATCTATAAAAGGAAATGGCCAAAGAACCGGACCAGGACCAAAAAAAACCTCAAA
>QLOJ01000951.1:0-15034 GCA_003313625.1 Tricholoma saponaceum
ATATCGTCGACAAGGCCAGCAACCCTGCAGCACCAACGCCACTAACCAACCTACCAGCCACAAGCTGGGTGAGATTTTTACTAAGGCCCGCAATTAGATTTCCCAAGACGAAGATCCAAAGGTCTATGATGAGCAACTGTGTTACCCCGACGGCATCCTAGTGAAATCATGTCAGCAATAGTGACTGCAGACCAGATACGTAAAAAAAGTTAACCCTTACAGCCAGACGCCCAACAATGGGCTGAAACACCGTGGTGGATAGAAGGTATGATGTGGTGATCCACGTCAAAGATCCTTTTACGTGAAGTGCACTTCCAATGCCAGCGATCGAGGTCGCAACGATCGTTTGTTCTATAATTCGTAAATGTCAGGCTGTCCAAATGATCTTCCATTCTTCATATTTTTACCTATGGCAAAAAGAAATAGTGCGAGACTTAGACTGCAAGATCACGATCCCGTTTAGATATCGAATTTGCAGATGATTAATTTTGATACTTACCTGGTTAAGATCAACGCAATACGGGGGAAGCGCATATCATCGAATTTTGGGTATAGATACTCTGGATCCTTGGCTCCGGTTAGTTCATTTATGATAACACCTGGCTGCGCAGGATAGTCCGACAAGGGAATACCCTGAATGTCGATGGGTTCAACCTGGAGTGACCGTGCTTCGACATCGATCATGTTACCGTCTGCCAAGGGCCGAATCTGAAGAATTTCTGACTCGGACTCGGTCCTCATGGCTTAACAGGGCGCAAGGAGGCTCTTGTTAGAGTGACGGACTGGCGCTTGTGTGCATAAAATTTCCATGATATTGTTATCGAAGTCCGGAAGTGCACACGTGTAAGAGGCTTGAAGTCAGCTGGCTTCAAAAGTGTGCGAGATTTCTCTCGTGTAAAAGACTCTTTTGGCCCACTCCGCTGGCAGTTGAAACTTAAGCTAGGTTGGATTATGCTTTAGACGTCAGATTTCTGATGAGGTCCAGTGAAGTCGGCTTTAAGCAGTGACTCGGAAGCAGACAACTCGATCGGCACTGTAGTTACAAAAAAGTGTGGCTAAGTTGCACCGGATCGTAACTGATATCATAAACGCCCACACTATGTCGTTATCTCCTTCACTTGTTGTCTCTTTTACATCTGAAATCTTCAATTTTTGAGTATAGGATACATGATACATGCATCAATGATGAGTACAGTGACAACACCCACAGCCCAAGAATACGTATGAATATGTTACAAACCACCATGGTTCCCTCAACCAGCTCAACCTCTTCCTCGACTGCATGGCTATCTATCAGGGCCACGCCTTCAAGCCCTTCCTATTTGGAACAATCCGGTTCATATCCTCCCCCTTCCAAACATCTTTAGTGGGCTGTATCGTCGTCACCACCACAGCGTTATCATCCTTATACATGTCGATCCACTGCTTCTTTCCCGCCTTAGACACCTCTTCCCAAGACCCTCCCACTGCCGTCCTCCAAGATGAACCACTACCAGAAGCGCTAGCCGAAAGAGATCCCCGAGAGTCCAAGTGAGATTCTGACCTACTAGCTTTTCTGTGCTCCAAACTGGGACGATCAGGGTTTGGGTGTTCTTGCGTTGATGGAAGCGAAATGTCGATAACACTACCTGCAGGACTGCCGAATCTAGGCCACCGAGGCGAACGACTCCTGGACGCCCGAGAATGCTTAGAGCCCTTGCTCCGCCCCCTGCGAGTCCGAATGGAGGTTGAATTACTAGAATTTGTTTTGCTGACGTTATCGCTCGAATTCCTCTCCGGTGAAGCAGCTCTCACAAATGGTGATGAATCCTGCGCCGCCTTGTAGTCGAACTGATACGACCTCGGCTGCTCTCGTCGTTTAGGAGACGTACCCGTTGCGACTTCATCTAAACCCTCTAACGATTTACGCCTGGCATATTGTATGGGAGAAGGGCTGCGCGAAGGACTCTTGGGACCACGGTAGCTCCTTCTGTAAGATCGAAGCTGGTCACGCACAGCTCGCGAACGACTCCGGGAGTAGTCGGACGAATCGTCTGACAAGCTGCCTCGTGAATTTGGTCTTGCATACCTCATGGGGGAGGGACTCCTTGACATCCCAGAAGAGAAATCTTCGTTATCAATGTAGACTTCTGGTGGTGCCTCCAAACTCGAAGGGGGATCACGGGTTGGCACATCGTTACTGAGTTTCTCTACGGGACGGTGATGCGGAGGAGTTCGGACGGAGCTTGACGGATGTACAACAGTTGCTTCCTTCACAAATTTAGAATGTGGTGTTGAAGGTGGTACAGGGGAATCAGCATATGCTGACACAAAGCGATTTGCATTGGGAGGAGATGATGGAAGTTTGGGAGATGTAGTCGGAGATGTCGCAGGTGTCAGAAGGCTTGATGTGCGTGTGGAGGTACGACTTGGAGACGAAGACGAAGTGGATGCCAGGGAGACAGGCGACAGCATGTGGGTGTGTCTAGGTGACGCACTGACGGGGGTTCTGGACCTAGAAGGAGGACCATCAGATTGTTCACGACGCGGACGCGAATGCGAGCGTGCACGTGGTGCAACCTGGATACGGGGGAGAGCGCGACTAGACGAGGCAGAAAGACTAGAGGACGAAGCCATTTGACTTGGGGACTGTGCTCGCTGCGTCGGATTCAAGTCGACAGGCTTCGAGGCCCATGACGAGGGTATGGCATCTAACGGTGACTGACGACCGTTGGGGTTAAAACCATTAGATAGACAGGCACTTGCACTTGGGCGTTTTACACATGGCCGGGGTCCGTGACGAGGAAGTGCAGGAGGGGAGGGTTTCATTGACGAGGCGGGTAGAGGAGGTAAGCGACGAATTTGTCCCCCGGGACTCCCAGTACTGGGCGAAGAACCTCGTGACTCCTTCGTGTTAACATCTACAACTAGAGGCTGATACCGCACAGACACAGCAGACGGAGAAGTGGAATTTGCTCGAGGTCGAGAAGGCTTCGATATTAACACCGAGGATGGAGGTCTCTGAGACGGTCCCGCAGTTCTAGGAGCAGGATTCTTTTTGCTCTCTACGATAGGCGAGGTGTTCGGGACTATTGGGAGGGGCCTGCGCAGTGGCTCTATGTTCCTCGTCAATGGATCGCGGGTGGGCGGTGTGGGGAGGGGATTGACAGTGGGGCTTCCAGAACCTGCTCTAGATCCCGTTCCAAACTCTAAACGCCCCAAACTTGTTTGCTTCTTGACTTGAGGGGCCCTGCGAGGAATACTAACTTTCCGCTGGCGCTGAGGTATCGAGGGCAGTGGCTCTTGTGACGACAGGACCATCTGAGCATATGCGTCATGCTCATCGCTGGGTGTTACTTGCGAGGATCTCAAACTGGAGGATGAGGTAGACGGGAGTATGAACTCTTCTGTGTTTGGGCGTGTGGAAGGTCTCGAATCTGCAGACCTTGCCTCAGCCTTTTTTCCAAACAACCCTCGCAGCTTTGATGACTCTGGGTCTGAATCAACAGAACCCTGACGCAAAGACTCAGGAAAGCCTGATACTGATAGCTCCATTGATTCAATAGTTATAGAGCAGGGGACTGACAATATGTTTATCAACAACACAGCCGTCGACGAGCAAGTAAAAAAAACCACACACCAAGAACAAGGAGTTTCCATAGGCGGTGCAAAAGTCAAAGGACATCAACGCGCAAGATGGGAAAGAGTGGACATGTGGCAGGTTGAAGATCAGTCCTGTCACTATGGTCGCTTTCTTAACCTTTCGGGTAACTTTTGTACGAATGCGTTAAGAATTTGTATCCTGAAAGCACAAGCTACAAAGATTGATATCAAGCCCTGCCGTCCGGGTGCCGTATAGACAAAAGTGGAAGAAGCCTAGGAGCATCAACAGTTGAAATTTTTATTCAGCAACCACCATCGCCGGACTTCGAACGTCGGTCCGACGATCAATCAACGTTAATCAACAATAAACCTTGCAATCACCGAAGATCCATCGGTATAAATTGCTATACATACATCGAGCTTGTTGGGTGCAGATTAGTAGTGAAAGTTGTCATAACGATCCCCAGGCAGACACAGGAAGGTGAAAGGGATTTGTTGACCAGGCGTGCTCAAAACAAACACGGAGATATAGTGTTACATAATACATGCTTACAAATGAGTGATGGCAACGTAGCGTTTCATCTAGTCCCAGCCAGTCAGCTCGTGGTCTGGTCGCTGTTTTCGTCGTTGCGCAGAACATTTAGTCAATCCTTTCAACCGTCCTTCCGTGAAATGTCTCCACAGCAGCCACAGCAGCCCAATGGGCAAACAATAACCCCTGCCCCATCATCTACAGCTGTCACGACTAATGGGACGAACTCCACCACAAGACTTAGCATCCCCCAATCCGCACCAGTAGGCATCATCACCATCACACAACCACCGCAGACCGCCACCTCTTTCTACAAGATCGCACCAAGCCAGCTTATCACATTTGGCTGGAATTTCTCAATGGTACTTGCCACACCGACACATCTCACCGTCTCTGCCATCTGTGACAACGGGAACACTTACCCAGTGGGTCCAACAGACGGTATCATTCCTGGAACGGCGTCGTCGGTTGTCTGGGATGTATACTCATACCAGCAGAACCACCCGAATACCCCACTAGCGCAAGCGAGTTATACGCTGAATATTTGGGATGATAGAGGGCCGAATGCGGGGAGAGCACCGGGATACTTGCAAGCTAACACTGGCCTAAAATTTGCACTTTATACGCCACAACCGTATACAGCACTTTCCTCAGGTGAAGCGTGTTTGGATACTTATTTGGTATCAACAAGACTCATGTAATTCCTTTTAGGTTGGCAATGTGCTACCTGTAGCAGCGCATACGCCACCTACGCAGCGAACCCGGCTTTCGCAGGCGTCCTAACTGCACTTCTTGTCATGTTTTTGTCAGGCTTCAGCCTCCTCAGACTCGCACCACGCGTGCGCTGAACACGACTCGCTTCACATCGGTTCCAATTATGTTTGAGGCGCCAGCGCCAGAGACGATATGATTAGGGCATTCATCTTCATGACCGCATGACATTTTTCGTAGACTCTTTCGCTTGAACTTTGGGTTACATTTCTGGACAGTCGCATTATACTCAAGTATCTGTCGCACTCTTTTACATTTACACGGACCTTCGTAATACTTACACTCTTTATGCCTGTACAGGACATAGTTTTGCAATCTCACCCCATGAGTCCTTGTTTGGGGTACTGTATATTCATACTGACTGACTTGCGCTCGAATTCATGAACGTGTTACTTATGGCATGTTTCCAACTCTAGCTTCCCTCCAGATCTCCAATCTTCAAGGGATTACGTCGAGTGAGAACTGTAATTACTCATCGACATGTATTACGCGCTCGTAACCTGTCATAGGGGTAAATCCCATGAGGTGGTCTCTAACACATCATCTCCACACATTCATTCACGGATTTATCACTGATTGTTTAATTAGGTCTAACTAGGTCCAACTTCTATGTATCAAAACACTTCTACTGGACAGTCTGAAAGAGCGGCGATCACCTTGACTCCGAAGGTATCACCCAACGCAAAACAGGATCATCGCTGGACAACGCAGAAATGCACAGGTGTCTCGACCGGGTCTGCGGCGGCAATATTTCTCTGGGAAACCTTTTCTAGGGAGGCGAAGAAGAACACCTTAGTATTTATATTAGTGAACGACTATGCTTCACTAATACTATAAAGTGCCAGGCTAATCTGGGCGCAAGTACTCAAAACGTCGCGTCAGCAGGCACAAGAAAACGTGAACAGTTGATGCTCACCGCCTTCATTAATTGAAGGCGCAGCCGGACCGCTGCGCCCTTGATCAAAGAAACGAGAAGGAAACGGCCAACGATGTTCGGATGCTGCTAATCGAATCTTACAAGGCAACCGACAAACCAAATGGCAACGAGTAGCTTGGCTGGCCAATGACGCAATATTGATGGACCGACGGTGACTGCAGGTGCCACTCGAATGATATACGGGCGACGCGCGGTCCGGCTTCAAATCCTACCTTCCCTTGTGTTCATCTTCGCTACCGCCGTCGCGGCTGCACAAGTTGACGTGCCTTAGTCAACGATGTGAACGTTCAGGTCGGCAGGGCCGAAATCGGGAAGAGTGGGATGAGAGAATCTGAGGTCTGACGGAGAGGCGTGCATGATCCGACTCGGACGAGTTTTCTCTCCGAGTAACTTTTAATGAAGTCGGGCACCACCGCTAGACTCGGAGGATGCTTACTGATCTATTATAAGATCTAAACGTTACTTGTTAGTCGACGGAATGATACAAGGCTAGATGTACATATCCACTCGGAGTAGCACTGGAGTATTGCTTCATGACGAGTTTCGCACGAAAAAGGGTTCCAGCCTGATACGTCCGGGGCAAGCGTATATGATCGCCAGTAGAGGGCGAGGTAATAGTAACTAGCAGGGAGACAGAACGGACTCGAAGCGGCCATTTTTGTCCGCGGCCTTCAAGTTCACTTTGCGAATGTAATTCCTTGTCGTGGTTGCTTAACCATTGGCGGCAAGAGATCATGATATACATGCCAGTGATCTGCATAGCAAAAACCATAGTGTTTACAACACTAGACGGCCCCAGTCAGTCACCGGGGGCACGTATGGTGTGCTCAAGTTCAATAGTCGTCGGTCCGTTGTAGTCCCATCGAGTTCCATTATCTGAGGGCCCAGGGATTCGAGGACTGTATATGTATGGACGTGGATATCTGCGCACTCGCAAATCATTACAAGGGGGAAACCCGTTAGGTGGTCTTAAATTCACATCAGATCCAGTGGCACGAGAAACTGACTGAAGCTGACTGATTGCGTCAAACATTTCTACCGAACAGTCTCCAGGAGCTGCCGCCCTGAGCGTATTGTCTTGTATTGTATGTCCTATCTTCATGTTTCGACAATTGATCCGTAACTGATTTATTAATTACACATGGTCCGTAACATTACTACAAACCGGTACTTCATGAACCGAACATAATTGTGATCAATTCTGGAGGACTTACTGACAATATGCGTTATTAATCGACCCCAATCTGTTCGAAGGCAAGGGATCTCACATAAACGTATGAGCGGGCGGTGATTACCCACGGAGAGCAGCTCATCCGCGCAAATACCCTGTTTTCCAATCCCTCATCACCAAATGGAGTGGAGCTCCACAGAGCTGGGCCTCTGATGCAGAGCACCATACTGACAATGGCAGGCAGCGGCGGCTTTGCCAACTCAGATACTTGTCGGTCACAAAAGCGCCATACTGGTAAAGATTTCATAGGTAGTTGTTTGCGCCAATGCACGCGGAAGCGGCAACATGAGAAATGGCAAATGGCCGACACGTTCGGAAGACAGGCTGAATTTTGGTGAATTTTTGATTAAAATAATACTGCTTGGAGAGGCATACCGGGAGCAAATGCTCATTGAAGGGAGAATTAGTCGCCCTGTATTGGTCCCTGGACTTTGATCAACGTGCCCAGACGTGCCCCTGTAACTGTAAAATGACAAAAAGGGTTCCAAAATGATTTCGGCTGGCGGCAGGCACGGATCCATTAAAATGCAACATTTCAAATTTTTAGCGTCGCCATGATCGAAGTGATCGAGGGTGAGGGATTTGACAGTTTGTTGGCGAGGGTCCTTAACTTCATAGATCCGAAGCGGCTATGCTGAATTCGAGGTTCCTAGCAAAGGTAAGGCGGCAAGACGGACAAAAACCACGGCGTCCACAGGCGTGGAATAATCGACGGCCAAGTCAAGCAAGGAAGCTGGTAGCCTTTTCCTTCTAGCAAGAAAGGAAATGAGTTGGTAACGTCAAGTTATCAACGACGAACATTGTTACCTTCTCAGCTCATACAGGTCGATTGGTAAGCATAACAATTATCACGGGCCCCACTCATGTTCCAATGAAGGTAATCTACGTACATATAACCCAGACTCCAACGATGCAGATACGAAGTAGCCAAGACCAGGCATGACAATCGAGCACGGGAGAAGGGTCTAGAAGAGTCTAGAGGACACACAGTATATCAGTGATACAGACGGAACCGGCTGATCGGTCGCAAAGCCTGGCACGAGGTAGTTGCCAGTGAGGATCGAGTTGAGTTTTGAAACGACACCGTTTGTTGTGTTGATCCGATTGGAAGGATCGGTATGCACCTTAGTTCTCGCGCCTTCCTCTATTCCGGTAATCCTTCAAGCCCCGTGCCGTGATCGACGTGTTGAGTTGCTGCGATTTCGATAGACTCCACTGATGAAAAAGGTGATTGCCATCACAACCATTCATGAGTCGAATAAAGGTGGAGGAGTACGGGCAGTTGGACACCATATCTGGGGTAATTAAGTCTTGGAAGGGAGGCACGTTGATCAGTAAACAGGGAAGGTGGTAAGAGCGGCTTACAGGACGTGGTTCTGTATGGCGTTCCGCCGTGAGGGATGGGTGCCATGGAATTCGCCTACCAATTGGAGGACATTGTGCACATAGGTACATAGAGTCAACGATACGGCCCTTCCAACCCCACGATCAGCGAGTAAACGCTAGAAAAGATCACGAGGAAAAATTTGCACCATCATCAAATATTTCGAAAAGTGTCATCAGCGGCGATGCAGTGCATACCCCTTTGTGCTCCGTTACTTCGCCTTGTTCAACTGCTTCTGAGGTTGGCAACTAGCAGGCAGCGTTTCACTCGACGAATGCCATGACTACGCCAATGATGCGCCTGGACTTGAAAGCAAATCCATGTGGACGTCAAGTAGTCCTAGCCGATTGTGTAGCTGCCAAAAGAATGAGGTTATGGCGACAGAAACCGGACGTCGCCGTGCAGCCAAGCCGCAAGCGCGCACAGCCGCCGCAAGTTGAAGATTGGTATGGCGACAGGTAAGGGCTTGCATCCAACCGCGGCTTACGAGCTAGGAACCAATTCGTGAAGTGGTGTCGAAGCACTTACTCTAAATTCACCTCAAGACACACAAAATGTTCCGAGGCAAAAAATAACGAGCCTGTCTCAAGCTCTCCCTCGTACGTCGCCGGCTGCAAGATACAAGCTATTCCAGAGCTACCTCGAAGTCAGGAAGTAATGTTGAAAACGTTCAGTTAGATCCACCGCTTCCTGAGTTAGACGATGCACGTCCCCTTTGTGCAGAGAGATGTCGTGCCGACAAAAGGTGCGACAATTACTTGGCGCCTCTGCGAGAGATCCCGCTGCACACAAAGCGAGTAATGTCGTTGTCAATGGAGCAAAAGCTGAATGGAAAACAGACAGGCAGATGTGTGCGATGATGTGTGGATGGCACAGAATTTGCATAATGGCAGTGCTTCCTCATCGGCCTCGTGGATAGGTTCTTGGTGCAACACCTGTTGGTACCTCGCATCGGCACAAGGGCACCAGGCACGAGGGCAAAAGAAATACGCTGAACCTCGAATCCGAATAAACATCTAAAATGGTCTACCCCCTGCAAATATTCTTACAACATCACGGCCGCCTGAACCTCCTGCTCACACACCCAATCATTTGTTCATGTTTCTTGTCCCGCCCTTCGACCAAAATGTGTGATCTGTATATCGGGCCGAGGTGATTGGGAATTAGTTGAGTTACAATGTTCAAGTTGGAGACCGTGGAGAGGAGCACACGTAATTTAAGGATATCTAGTCGTCAAAAGGAGAAGTGCTGATTAACCGGGAGAAAGCGGAGTGAAGACGGGAGAAAGAAGCTCACAGAGAGGGCCGACAATAACTTTGTTACGGGCCTTTCGATCACAAGTGAATGCCGAGACGAGGAAGGAATACCTATCGTCATCACACACTGACTGCCACCTCGAAAGACGACAGGCATAGCCACGAGCCATCCATTACCCCATCCTGCCCCAATGCATCCGAACTTTCTGTGATGTGCAGAGCCATCTCGCAGGGGCGCCTGATGATCATGAGCGGCATGAATTACAGGGGCTTTCATTTCTTGAAGCAGAACCTGATAGATTTGGGTGATAAGTAATGGATGGTAGGCTCGGGTGGTAGTGCAGCCAGATCTGGTAGCATGATGGGCATTACGGACAGAAACCATAGTTTCACTGAAGGGTAAAGTCGCAGGTCAACACATCCATTAAATCTGGGTTCCCTCTCCCGGCGTTCCAAACCGCGTTGCTTCATATTTACTGCAAACGTAATAGATCACAGGCATAAGCTGACATACTATATGCACAGTCGTCTTACAGTAAGCCCTATCCATGGGCGCTGCGGAGCAGTGTGAGCCGCCAAGAAATTGCTGCGAGTCATTCAGTTGAAGTCATTGCACTGCCACGAACTGATCTTATTAATTAGATCGGCGACTTCCGAGATTACCCCTCTTCCCTAAACTCGCTGTGAACTCTCCCGATCTCCATTATGGATGCCTTCAAGCTCCAGAAGAAATACCCTGAGGTCTCTCGGGATGAAATGTTTGATTTAGTTAACCGTTTCAAGTAGGTTTTTATCATCAGACTTTCTCCAAATTCGACTGAACAGTGTACTAGTGCTTTATCAACGGATACTCCAGGTCGCGTAGATAAATCAGCGGTGTTGCATGCTCTACAGTCCCGCGGGGAGTCGTACGATCTTGCGAGAGAAACACTCAAGGGTGTCAGCGTAGATGCCAGTGGTAAAGTCGAGCTAGATGACTGGGTAGAGGTGCGCAGTCTTCAAACATGAGATCGCATGAACCTATCTAACTTTTACACTCTTTTGACTATACAGCTCAACGTCAAGCTACGATCACAGGCACGCGCATCTCTACCGACGAAAGCTGGCAAAGTTACGGTCCAGGGTTCAAATGCGAACGTGAGCCACACCATCAACGAAGATGAACGTACACTGTTCACAGAACACATAAATACGGTACGACGCACCCAGCCTTGTTCTGGAATGAAGTCCCTAATAATTGTTCCAGATCCTTGTAAATGACCCCGATGGCGACCATCAGAGAATCCCGACGGACACCATGCAACTATTTGATGACTGCAAAGACGGCTTGATTCTCTGCAAACTTATTAACGACTCTGTTCCAGACACGATCGATAGTCGTGTCCTGAACAAACCAACCCCTCGGAAACCGCTGAATGCCTTCCAAATCACAGAAAACAACAACATCGTGATCACATCTGCCAAAGCAATCGGCTGTTCTGTCGTCAATATCGGATCCTCAGACATCGCAGAAGGTCGAGAGCATCTCATTCTAGGTCTGATTTGGCAGATCATTCGGAGAGGTTTGCTCGCCAAGGTCGATCTCAAATACCACCCAGAATTATACCGGCTTTGCGAAGACGGCGAGACCATTGAAGATCTGCTACGGTTGACACCAGATCAGATTCTTTTACGGTGGTTTAATTACCACTTGAAAGCGGCTGGTTCACAGAGACGGTACATCGAATATTCATCTTCAAGCGGTTGATCAATATTCATGATCCCATCCTTTAGGGTCAACAATTTCAGCCGCGATGTTTCCGATGGTATATGCTATACCTACCTTCTGCATCAGCTGAACAAAGAGAAATGTTCCCTTGCACCTCTTAAAACGCCTGACCTGCGAATGCGTGCTGAGCAGGCAAGTGTCATTCATGTTGCTTATTTTAATGTCTCCAACTGACCAACCCCTCAGGTCCTCCAAAACGCTGATAATATCGAGTGCAAGAAGTATCTCACAGCTTCTTCTCTTATATCCGGGAACCCGCGGCTCAACCTTGCGTTTGTGGCAAACTTGTTTAACACTCACCATGGGCTTGAGCCTTTGGATGAACAGGAAGCGAAGGATTACGGCATTATCGAGGACTTCGACGCCGAGGGTGAGCGCGAAGCACGCGTATTCACGCTCTGGCTTAACTCCCTAGGCGTCGAGCCCGGCGTGTTCAACCTTTTCGAAAACCTCAAAGACGGTCTGATAATCCTGCAAGCATTCGACAAAGTTCTCCCCGGGAGCGTTATTTGGAGACGCGTGTCGAAGCCAAAAGAAGGTGCTAGCCTCGGGATGTACGTGAGTGGTGAGGGTGATGAAGGTGAAGATATCGGCGTTACACCCAGCCAGAGCACTCTGTCGCGGTTCAAGGCGGTAGAGAACACGAACTACGCCGTAGACCTTGGGAAACAAAATGGCATGCATTTGGTTGGAATTCAAGGTGCCGATATTGTCGATGGGCGCAAGACGCTTGTTCTTGGACTTGTGTGGCAGTTAATGCGGTTTGTCATCAAAAATAATGTCTGTTTGCTGTGGTATTTACTGTCTCCTTTAGCATGAGCATCTCGAAGACGTTGACGGGGCTGTCCAAATCCAGCGGAGGTAGACCAATCAGCGATACGGAAATGCTCAAATGGGCCAACACGACGGCCCAGAGGGCGAAGCCGAGTGTGCGGCCAATTCGATCGTTCAAGGATCCTGCTATCACAACTGGCTTATTCTTCCTTGACCTTCTTGACGCCATCCGTCCCGGAATCGTAGATCCAGCCTTGGTTGAGGCAGTTTCTGAGAACGGTGACCCCGAACTCAAAAAGCAGAATGGTAAGCATTTTTATTGCATTAAACTATCTCACTTCAGGAAACTCACGCCATTCTTCCTAGCAAAACTTGCTATTTCAATTGCGAGAAAGATGAACGCTTTGATTTTCCTGGTCCCGGAAGACATTGTTGATGTCAGGCCACGACTTGTACGCCCTTTTTTCTATCCTCTTATTTTGCCGACACTGAAACCACGCTGTTATAGATCTTAACATTTGTGGGTAGCTTGATGAGTATCGCTCAATGAATTGCTATTATCATCGTGTGAGATTACGGGAGGCAATTTACTTATCCGCCTTGACAAATCGAGAGTTACATAAATAAAGAAGAGTTTCAGCGGGATGTACGATAGGCTATTACCAATATACACTCTAATTTCGGTTGTGTGGGCGATTTCTGAGAGTAGATGCATCTGCAAAGATTGACTCGCGCATAACGACATCAAACAGCGTCTGTGAACCCCCACGCTCGCTCTCAATCCTGTGGCCGGCGCTGATCATTGACCTCTGCAGCGTTGTTCAAGAAACACAGTGTAGCGCAAACAAAGGCCCACCAATGTGGGCCCCAAAAATGGACAAGTGGCGAGCGGAGAGGCTAAAAGGTGTTGGAAGCAATGTGTGTGTGGGGGATGGAGGGGTGTGAAGTGATGGTAGCGAGGAGGATGTGAAGGTTATTGAAGGGGGAGCCGCAAACGAATGACGGCGAGTTGTTGTTCGGCTCGAATGGTGGGGTTCTCCCTTATGTAGATTTTCCATGCGGCAGAAGACCACCTGCCGATTGCTTGTATGATTGATTCAGAAAGGCCAAGGCTTGCAAGAAACGTGGCGCCTCCAGCACGAGGAGAATGTCCTCCAAAATCACGGTTGTGGATGGAAAAAAACTTGGCATCAAACTGTGTGGGGTGTGAACCATTCTCACGCAGCCCAACCCATGAAGATGATCGCGAGCGGCGACGTGCTTGTGAAGGAGGGCAACGGGATCTGCTACCTCTTGTTGAGTCGGTCCCACAATAAAATGGATTGCCTTTGTGGTAAGGAAGGTAGTATTGAGCACGTTCGACAACTTTCGCCAGTCGAACAAGGAATGGTCATTTTTTTTAATGAGTTCACCCATACGATGGCAAGCGTAAAAAGCACAGGAGAGGATGGTTGCAAAAGTAAGTCGTCGTATGAATTAGAAGAATGTACAACATGTAGGAATGCACAGAGATGGGTGGTGCACAAAGGGAGCTTCCGATGGATGGGATCGGCGCCGACCTTCTAAGAGCCACGAATTGTGGAAGCAACAAGAGGGTGGGCACGGTTGACGTCGAAATCTGGATAGATATCATGCAAAAAATGGCGGACACCTGTGAGATATAATATATTTGGGTGCAGAAGCAATAAATTGTGATGAATATACAATGTAACAGAACAAGGTGAGAGGGGTCGGGTCAAGTGGGGGGTGATGTGTAGTGCAGAAGTTGATGTAGTCGCGAGCACCAGTGGAGTAGTCTTTGACTGTAGATCGTTCGATCGCATTGATTTGGAGACAGCTATCAATGCCGATGAGATCCATGGAGCACGATGCTGCCCCCCGCCCCCAGGGGGTTCAAAAGCACTCCCTCCATCGCGCTGGTAACAACTCCCGTGGACGAGCGAAGAGGCGGACGCGGTCAGCGGGAAACGGTAGTCGTAGTCGTCGAGAAGTAGTCGTGACAGCATATCGGCACGAATATCGAGGAATCCATCAATGTGTCGAACACGCGAACCAATGCCAGAGTTAAGGATAACTTGAGCAATCAGCAATGGACCGTTATGGATTGTTTCAGATCTGTGGAGGGAATTGAGGACATGCACGGAATTGAGACTGTCAGTCCAAAGAAGCAAGCGACGAGGAGGGTGAGTGAATGAAGCGACATGGTGGATTGTCGAGAAAATGGCCACAAGTTCTAGAAAGAAGATGTCGATCTTCTCAGTGTTCTCAGTGGGAGCCTTGATAGGGTAGACAAATCCATGATTGTCATATACAAAAGACAGTGCTGTCTTCAAGGTTGCGTCAGTCCGCGGAACGATGTTGGCTTCAATAGGCCACAAGCCTGAAGCGACAAATCAAATCCCAATTGAGCGAGGAATGATTCGTTTCAACCAAGAGAGATCGGCGATGACGGTGGCGTCAATGGAAAAGGTCGCGAATTGATGAGTCTTACTGCTCGTTTTACCATAAAGCTCTGTCAGAGCTGGACGGCCCCAGGGAGGGCAACCAGTTGAGATGACCAATAAGGCGTTGCCAGTCACGCAGAGGAGGAGAACGATGTGGAAGCGGTAGGCGCTCGGGCTGTAACTGAATCTGTAGGGGGTTGGACCTTAATTAGATGAGACAACGCAACAAAAGTCACACTAGCACTACTACAAGCCTGAGGAATCCAACTCCTGATTCCCAACTTTGGTCTCCAAAACAATCAACACCCGGAGTCCAATCTCTAAGTACAAACACCCGGACTACAAATGCTTTCTC
>QLOJ01000955.1:0-11744 GCA_003313625.1 Tricholoma saponaceum
TTGCCACGCGCTACGCCAGCGCTGAATTTCGGGCGGTACATGCCGATGACTAGTGACTGGTGATCTGGACGCGTTTATGTCTCTGAATCATCTCCCACGGTTCATCAACGTGCCGCATTTTTGTGCTCGTCGTCTCCGACAATGACCACGAACGTTCAACCATGGGAGAAAAAAGAACTGTCAACAACGCCGCTTTCAATTCGAATTACATACTGTGTCTATTTTTAGGTGTATGTGGCAATATGGTGCGCAGAAGTGGTGTATCGAAGGGATGGTGTATCGGAGGGATAGTGCATCAAAGGGGATGATGCATTTATGGTAGTGGCGTGGTGTATAAGGGTGCAATGGAAGGATGGTGCATGAAGTGTGTGGTGCATTAGAATCATGGATATGGAATGGTGTATTGATAGGGGTGGTGCATGGAAAATGTGAGTGGGGGTGTGGTGCATCGAGTGAAGCATTGTAGGAACATGGTGCATAAGGGAAGTGGTGCAATAGTGAGGGACCTTGTAGTTACAGTCATTTTTGCATCATGGGTTTATTGTAATTACAATACAATGTTGCATCACTCTGGTAGCTACTGGTGACCAATAACACGCACCTCTTATGATATAGCTCGGGAAACTGCCTTTTCATTGCCGCTACAGCACTGTCCCAGTAGATCACAGCATAATGGTGAGACTCGTATCGATCCCCCCAGCCCATGAGATAATTTATCGCCTCTTGTCCACTAAATTCTTGATCTCGTGTCAGTGCATTTGCACATCGTTGGATAAGCCTCTTGTTCATTAGCGTGATGTCCTTGGCTTTCTTTTCCTGAAGGTTATGAAATGCTAGGTGCTTTGCAAGTAATGCAGAGATGTTGGAGGACTTTTTCTGTTTCTTTGTGGCATAATTCGTAATATACCATGTGATAGCCCTTGTTTCCTCGCCATTCATGATCAACTTGATGTCATGGTTGGCACCTGTTGTATTGAGCAATGTAGGACACCAATTGTTCAGGAATCCGCATGCCCGTCTCGGACCCCATTGTCCAGTAGCAGTAACCCAATCTTCAGATGATAACGGGAATGGTGCGTGGCGCTTGCAAACCATTCTGTTCTTCAGGGGCCGTAGACAGGTATGAATAGAACAGTCATGCAGCTGGACAACTCTTGCTAACTTGTTTTCCCTTTCCTTCAGCTTCTGTGAAAAATTTGGCTGGCGAGGATCAACTGGTCTCGAGAATGACACTTGCTTCGTCTTCGGCATGTTTCTAACTGCATCTACATTTGCACCATTTATATCAGCATGAATGTTTGCTGCAATGAATGCACGCATCTTGGCTCTGAAACTGGGTGATTTCAAAGCCTCCTTCATTTCCAGCGCTGTTGGCGCATCTTGCAACCAAAGAATGAGGTGAAGATGCAAGGTACCGTGCCCCTGAGCCTCCACCGTTCCAATATAGCATTGAACTTTGCCAAATATGCCTTGCTTACGCCTAATGTTTCCTGCTCTTCGAACCTGTATGCCAAAAATTTCCTCTAATATCACTGTGATGACATAGTGAAAATAATGGCTTGCTGCGTAAGGATCACTTGCTATATTGATTCCCCTATTGGTGGAAGATGGACCGAAAGCAGCATTGAAGGCATCAAGATCAATTTCTTCACCAGCAAAAACTTGAGCTACTGGATCGTGTGTGTCGGACAGATTGATAGTAGTCCAAATGCTCGGAGGGTTGAACATAAGGGTAGATCCCCATATCTTGCCCTTAATGGATGTACGAGATTCGTCCGTCCCTGGAACTTGCACTCGAACTGCAGTTATGTGTTTGCGGAGTGCTTGAACACCTGGATTTGTAAATGGAACACGCCGTGTCTCCTCTTGGCTTGCTTTCAACAGATCGGATGGTTTCAAAGCATTAATCAAGTCTCGATTGCTGGCAAAGGATTTTTTGGCGATCTGTAGCTTTGCATGTCGACAAATCTGCCGTTTCTGAATAACACCAAACACCTGGAACACAAAATGAAGATCTTTTCGAAACCGCTTGTCCACATATTGCATTGCCCATCGTGCATGAATTTCGTAGGGAACATTTTCAGGACGTCCAACCTCGAATCCTCCCATGCCATATGGAAATAACACAGGAAATGACCCTAAAAGATGGCTAGCATTGCTTGGACCTCCATCTGATCGCTGTCCTGTGATGGGGTCTATTCTTGCATATTCATTAACAAATGCACTTGACTGCCGGATGTAATAGTTCTCTCTTTGACTTTCCTCATCAGTTGCATTACTCAATGCATGGGCCAGAATGTCACTGTCTGGAACATCGTGGCCACCTACATCGATCACACCATGAGCATGCAGTGGAATGACACACGGATCTATTTCGCCCTCAGCATTACGCTAGCGCCCATACTGTTTCTCATCAGAACTCACCAAACGAACTCTCATTATCCTCATCTGCATTTTCAATTTCGATTATGCCTGTTGCAGAAACAGCAACATCATTTGAAACATCGTCAACTATGGCAGATAGTAAATACGATGAATTTTCGAGTGTTGTCACAAATAAATACGCACCATTCATGTTGAATTCATTGTCTGAATCGTCAACCGGTACATATCCGTCGTGCTCATCGTCTAATGACGCTATGTCCAAAGACTGCTTGAACGTCATGGTCAACTCCACAGGAATATCATTTTCAGGCAGTTGTGCCAACCTCTCCTCCGAAATCTCGATCTCAGCATAAATGTTATTGTTTGCTTTGAGCCACTCCAGAGCTGCTGCTACACGTCGCCTCCGTACAATGAACATTCTGGGCCTAGAGCGCTCTGGGAGATTACGTGGTCCAACAAATGTCACTCCAATCACCGAAGCCAGGATTTCCACAGGTCATGGCATCTGATTCCCTTTAATCATATGGGCAATTTGTTCTTGATCAAGGTGGTATGTCGAAACATTGCCCTGCAACTTGCTATTGAGTGCACTCGAGTCCAAATATCGTCCATCTTCAGATTTTGGGTACAACTTTACGATATAAGCCGCAGGCAAATATTTGGCGATAAGCATCCTCTCTGGCAAAGTAAGGACTGAAAGTTCAAAAGGAATATTGCCGATCCACATGTTATTTGCGAGGGAAAGAGGAGGAACTTGGTTTTTCAAAAGTTTTCCATGACAATCATGGCATAGGTTCGTATTTCCGTCGTGCCCAACTGCTGGCATGTACAGAAGCTGACCATGATGCAGTACATGAGCTGGATGTGATACCGCAGGAAATAGTTGATGGCCATTTGGAATTTGCTGAACACTGACTGTTGTCATTGCAGACAACAGAAGTTCTCGTGCGCAACAAATGCAAGCTGCCATGCGAAGTGCATGATTCCCCGTCCGATCTATATACCCAGCTGTGGCATCATGGATGACTTCATCATTTGGAGCCTGCATAAATGAAGACAATTCGATGCTGTGTGCAAGCCCTGCGTGAGACACCAGGTTGTCTCTATGACCGTTTTCAATCGGCTCATTCTCTCTCTTCCTTTTCTTCGATCCACCCATAGTGCGAAGCACATCCTTTATCTGTGTCTGAACTGCACTGGCTGATGCACTAACAGCATCTACTACTGATTTTCGAGTGCTGACTTGCTGACGAGATAGGTTCATGACACTGCGGCATGCAGTCACAATTTGTTGCTTTGTGTAATGCTCCAGGAACATTTCCATGGCTAGTCTTCAACACCTGTTTGCTATAGAAATTGGCGATAGAAATGAATACTGGACACTCAAAACAAAACTTACAACTATCAAAGCCAGATAATGCGATCTATGTCTCAATCAATTATATTTGTTTTAACTATTTGTTTACAGTGGTGTATCATCTTCAGTCAGCAACGTTAACCATGTTCCAGATGACAGATCCTCCAATGCCATTAGACAACAGCACAGGAATATTCGAGATCCTGGAGATAATGAATAGATGGAAATCCTATAAACCTGTTAGTGTGGGTTACATCTGTGTGGCTGACACTAACCCAGCGGTGATAGGCATACACTACTTGCTATCCTGCTTTTCTTATGCCCGAAAATTATCCCTCCACAGTCACTGTTGCAATCTCAGCGGATATAGGTCTCAATACGGCCTCCCGAGTGGATGACCTAGCATTGGAAATGTGGATCAGATCTAAGGATGAATTCAATGAAAACCTGATAGACCTTTCAACGACTACATACCACATACAGACCCTTCCATGGAATACTGACATCCATTTACGGTCATCATTCACGGTGTGCTACTCACAACAGGTGAGTGCTTTGCATCACCCACCAGCACCTACTAAGCATAATAGAATGACATATTCCCCATAAATAACTGGGTTTCAAAGCGCAATCCACTTGACATATGGTACGGAAACATTCTTGTTGTCAAACACGACACTTTTGGAGAAATAATTCGGATTGAGGAAAGTGACAAAGACCTGGTAGAACAGCTGGTTTCTTAGTAAGTCTATTATTCAATTTGTGCAGCACAAAAATAAAAATTTCCGCACCTCAAATTAGCATAATAAACAGAAGACTAATCTCGTAGAACAAATAATTGCCACTAGTACTCTTGCCAATAACCGAATGCAAAAACCTTTGCTGTAACTTTTGCTCCTACTTTACATATCTCCTTTTCCAAATCTTAACTCCCTATAGCCACTGCTACGTTCAATTCACATCAAATGCACCGAAAGTCATCTCCCTGTAATGATCGACATTCAGCTGTAAACTGAATAACTCCAACAGAAAATCTTGTCACCACCGCCCAGTCATTCTACGCCATAGATGACTACATGATTGACATCATGAACAAATGCAATTGGAATACCTTGATATCCATCAGTCACGTTAACAGACTCAGCCGCGATAGAACAAAAGCAATAATAGCAGGCCGTGTCAACGACTTCCTCAGCAACTTCATGGACATTGAACAACAACGTACCCTGTTCAACATGTTAGAAGCTTCCGAGGCTGTTATTTGTGGATCTGTCGTGTGGGCTGTAATGGCAATCCAAACGATATTAGCTCATGCTGATATGCCTCATGACGTCAACATTATCACCCCTACCAACACAGCTGCTGAATGGAATACTGTCATGAGAAATATAGGCTATCACTGGGTGGAATCCATACCACTACACCCGCTTTGCACACGTCATGCACATGCTTGCATACGATACCGGAACCAAAATGTGAGCTAATGCTCCAAACTGAACCAGTCACATCACCTCACAACAGTTTTCGCCCACAGCAACTGAGCATCACCGTGACTGAAAGCAAATATTATTCAACTTTTCCTGTCCTCCTGAGCTCTACCATCACATCCCAAATGAGTGCTCTAACCGCATCTCATCTCTTTTGCTTCTATCCGGCTCTGGCAAGTAATAATGCCACTCTCGAAGGATTCCACCCCACCGACCCAAATACACGGCATACACTAACTTCACATCTCATCCGTTTTTACACCTCAGGACGACCATGGAAAGCCAGTTGCGGACTTTCCTGCAAAGGAATTTGGCGACAGACATATGGACTGAAAGGTGTAGGTGAAATTGCATGGGGCGGTTTATCTGGCACGGCAGATTACCCAATACAAACGGCTGGCTGTTTTCGCAAGACACATTACAAATGGAGAATCGGCCGACAATGCAAAAATGCTTACTGTCCCTTTCATACTGAAACCAAGTAAAGGTACCAAAGCCTAACTGTACCTATCTAGAAATCAACAATGTTAATCTTGAACTTGTAGAACAAACACAACGACTGATGGCACCTCACAATAATAAGCATGGATGAACACCAGCCATAACGTGTGACATATTCATTCCATAACAACGGAACACTCTGCATTTCAAATACAACCAACTTACAATCTAAAACATCATGAGCAATAGCGAACAAGGCAACAATAATTCTTCACCAACAATACATTCAACCATTGATGGTACGAAATTGATTCTCCAGACATTTCCATATTCTGAAAGAAAAAGATAGGTGTTGAGTACCAGAACAGAGGTACAACACATACCTACGTCACCTTTCAACTGCTACCGACGCAGCAGCGCAATCATGAACCATCCGAACAAGTCATAATGACAGTCGCAATGAGCCAACATCTGGCTCTAAGAAGGATGTCTGACAAGGAAATTGTAACATACATAACCAACTATATCCAACAAGCACACCGACGCCAACAGTGAAAGAAATACAGAGAAATATTGGCATGCTAAAGCACTGCAACACCCTGACCTAAATCAGACCCCTTCTAAAAAAAAGAACATAAACTCTGCTTGACAACATCGGGTTGACACAAACAAAGATTTCAATCTGTATGACCGAATCTCGGAATTCTGAAATTTACATCACGTAAGGTGCATGAAAAAGCCACATAGCACCTACCGAAAACAGGTGTCAAACCTTGAACATGCCGACGCCAATACAGTATCCTGTTTGACCCAACAGAAAAAACAGAATGGAGGATAACTTCAGCGTCTAGGCAAATCAATCTATGAGATTGTGTCATCGTAGTGAAAATCTTGCTTACCCATGGTGAATGCCAAAAGAGAAACCGACCGCAAACATTGGAATTCAATTTTGCAAAATACCAAAAATTTCATAACCTATCACAATCTCCACCGTTAAAAAAAGCAAACCAATGAGACCCGAACAGTAATAAATAACTAAAAAGTGTCTTACCCAACACCCGAAATTCCTCTCCTGCACTTCGCCCACCTCAATCAGACATACAAATATCGAGATAGCATAAGTGCGACCTAAAACATTGACATATAACTTCTATTAATCATTTCAACTTAATAGATGGCTTACAGTGGGCCTATGGCACGGAACAGACTCGCACGTCTACAAGAGTACGTCGCGTCACCCAAATTTGTTGGCTCTGTTGGATGGAAGGATGCCAACAAACGTGGACACGACCTTGTCCAGAAACAGTTGCAATCGTCACAGCCAGGCAAACACATTGCGGACGCAGTATCCGTTGTTGTCGGCGAAATATCTGAAGGTCGGCTTGGACCAGAGGGATCGTACGCACCCACCTATGGTGGATTTCCAAAGGCCAAATTTACCATCACCCTGACAGAGCCCGACGACGTCGATTTCGGTCCAGACTGGCGACCAGCAATTGAAGCTTTACAACAAATCCAAAAAGCTATTGCAACATCGGAGTGCAAGAATCTAATCGAAAAAGAAGACAGGAATGATAAGAAAACCATCAACAAGTTAAGATTTTCTGCGAATGTATGTGAGCAAAGGGTATGTCGACTCACCACTTGCAGTTTGTGAATGGAGGAACTGACAAACGTTGATCTTCCTCAGGATGTCGCTATCCCGATGGGAGGTAAGAATGAACAACTCATGTACAAACATTGATAACGATTTCCAAGGACCGGTCAATGACGAGACTGAAAATTGGCCTATTCCTACTCAACACCGAAATATGTGGGACCAAATCAAATACACTCACAAAGCTTCACCGCTCATGGCTTTTGACAACAACAACGACCTCATTGCCCCTTTGCAAATGAGCGGCAAATTGACAGGTGCTCTTGTTGAGGTATGGTTTCGAGTCAAACACTACCACCTCTCCAGCGAGCGGGTAGACTCATTCTCGGGCATAATCGAGCAGATCATAGTACTCCGCCCACCCATTCCCAAGCTTCCCAGTCCCTATCGCAACCGAGGATCTAAAGGCCCATACAGACCTCGGCCACCATCTCCGAAACCATCCCACGCAGAGCTCAAACGTGCTGCAGACACGTTTCTCCCAATAACGACACACGCCACCAATGCACAATCCTTGCACGAGGGACAGAGTGGTCAAGAAGAAAACGCAACACACGCAGTTGACAAATTAGATAACGCGGCCGTGACCGCATCGACCATGTCACAGCCGGATAGTGCTAGTGAACCTCTGGCTAAGAAAAGGAAAACAGATACCGAGTCCCCCACTTCTTCCGGTTCTTCCACCACCGTATCGGACACTTCACAGATTTCAAAAGATAAAGACAAGGCGACGAACAAGGCGACAAATAAGCCATGAATGCAGACGCTGCTTAAATAAATAATTGTTCTTGTATCGTAAATGTACTTGTATTTCAAAATTGAATATTCGATAGCCACTTGATGGAACTTCCCACGAGGAGCAAGGTGTCTGTCGCCGCATGGCGACCGCTAGTCATAGTAGCATCTAGTGTTGCAAACGGCGCAGCTCGGAGCCGTGAGCCGCTCAGGGCCGCCCGAGCCATGCCCCAAGTTGCCTAAAATTTAGAAGTGAAAAATGGCTTTATTGTTCTTTTCACACGAGTTTGCCACGTGACATTTCCACGCAAAAAACGGCGCTCAAACCTCCGGATGAGCATAACTAGAGAAGGACACAATTCAAAGCTCCGAAATGCATACTAACTACTTCCGACAACTGTTTACTTCATGGATGTCATTGACCGAACTGCGGATGACCATATTTTGGACCCTCGGCATTGTGTAAGTCTTCATGGCCCCCTTAGAGCACCCGAAAACCCCGAAATGCCGAACTGCCAAAATCAAGCTGTATACAGCTCGGTCAAATAAAAATAGGATCTGTGAAGTTATCCAAGGTGAATGGTATAAATTTCGGCATTTTACGATGAGTTGTTGTTGAGTTCTGCCCATCCGAAATCAGAGTGCGTTTTCGCGTCAAAACGTCACGTGGCAAACTCGTGTGAAAAGAACAATAATTGAGTTTTGCATCCCTTGCACATTCAATTGGTAATGCTTGAGAATCTCTCTGTGAAGTTTAAGCACCAGAATATCCTTGTTCACAGACTCAGGTATGCCAGCAGTGATGATGTTGGTATTAGTGCTGGTGAGCAATTCATCGAGGGAAGCATAGAGGTCAAAATTGTTGCAACTGCAAACAATTGGATCACATAAGCATCATGCGTCGGCAAACCCCGCAGCGTTGGCGCTAACATATTCCCACGCACATATTATAAACCTCGTTCGAATTCTCGATAATGAGAACTCGGAACTCCATACCAGAGTCCTCTAATTTAAAGACTACCATCAGGAAGTTTCTTGTCGTGCTATCGCAATGTCCCATAAGCCCACCTCTTCCATCGATAGCAGCTCCTCACTCACAGCCATATCTTCAACCTCTTCACTCTCATCATTAACTTCGGTGATCTCTGTCCGTGACGATGTTTTCAAACAGGCGGTCAATGATCTCAAGACTGGACCCACCCTGCTCTGGAGCCTAGTTAAAACAGCAGAAATACTCATCGACACCATTGCTAACAATGAACAGGCAAACACTTTCAAATACAACGGCGTCATGCTCATGCTTGATGCCGTTCTTACTGCGATGCTTCATCATGCGGAAATCTGTGGAGGCTTAGACGGCAAACGTTACATTGCATCCTCAATCTCTCTTTGTGCCCTTCAAAATGACCCGAAAAATGAAAAGACTGCTTCGTGATCTCGCCCAGACTTGGGTTTCCCATCTACTTTTTATTTGTAAGCACCAACCACGTGACTGATTGGCCAATGGTAATCCAGTTCGAGTTGATGCTTCTCACACTGCCCAACAGAACAAGATTCCTTCAGAAGTCACGACGCCTACCCGCGAAGATACAGCCCCGTTAATGGACTGTAGTGTTACCTTGAAAGACCATGATGCAACCTTGAAAGATCAGGTGCGCGCTGCATCCAAGTCCGTCTTAGTTCTGGGCTGACTGCGGCACAGCTTCTGGAACGTGATGGCTACCGGTGTGTAGTGACGGGGAAAACAGATGACACCCATCCGACATATAAGGGCTTAACAACATATCATTTGATAGGATGTCATATCATACGTCGCGCCATCTCTATTTATGATTCTAGGGGGAATCAAGATGCCGTGTGTTATTTGACTTCTTTTCTGAAGTATTGCTCACTCTGTCTCTACATAATCAGTACAAGTCTGCCGTGACCACATTCGATATCCTCCGAAATTTTGCTAATCTATCGGAGGAGGCCCTTCAGGAACTAGAGAACAACATTGACGACCCTGCTAACGGGTTTCTGCTTGCTTCCGATCCACATACTGGATTTGACAAGTTTAAGTGGTGCCTGCAAGAGACAGAGGTAGGTAGTCCCTATCCGGTCTTGTTAAGATAGACAATACTTTATGGTTCTCTCACAGGTACGAGATCAAGATCTACGGAAGAGACCATGGGATTGATGACATGGAGACGAGAGCTTCAAAGGTCGTAGAATTTAAAGACCACAGCGAGGAATTCCAGGACCAGGGAACATCGCGCCGCAGCTTGAAGAGGAAGCGCGAAATTCCCTTGCCTGACCCGCACTATCTTAAGATCCATGCTGCCGTCGCTGGCATCCTACACATGAGCGGTGCAGGCAAGTTTTTCGATGAACTTTTGAAGAAATTCGGCGACCAAGAGGGATCTTCCGCTGTACGATCTTGGGAGGAGTTTGACAACGTGGTCGAGAAGGCTATTCTCAGAAAGTCGTTGTCTTTTCTTGCTGTGCACTAATTTTGTTACCACCAACATGCCATTCCTTATTCTATACATACCTTGATAATAATAATAATTTCTTGAGATGTGTTCCTGGGTTGCATTTACCCAGTGCTTAGAAACGAGAGAAGGTGCTTAGAAAGCCACAAACTGTCAATGGAAGAATGAAGAGGAGACTCGGATGATATAGAAGAGATACTGGATTGAGAACTCGCACTTCGTTGACGGTTGATTGCCAACAGCTTGGCAACGCGCGACTGTTAGCCCTCATGATCCTCGCTTCCTTCAGTGCCGAATCCGTGATAATTTAGCCTCTAATTGTAACGGATTAGCCAGCGAGATTCATCTTTCTCACTTCCTCATGAGTCATTAGACGCATGAGTACTCCTTTCACCGTCACGGCATCGACGCACAAGTCGTCTTGACCCCTCACCCCCCACCAATTTCCTTCCTAACGTGGTATTTTTCATTCATATGCTATGTTTTCTTGTGAGGAAAAACAAGCCAAATGGGAAAAGTAAAAATAAGTTAAAGTGCGTTCCGAAAATGTGACGGACCGCCGCGATGTACATCGGCATCCCACTCGTTTAAAGTTGAACAGGTTTAACTTGAATGGTCAGACTTCTGCATGACATTGGACTAATCAATAAGTTTGACGAGTGGTGTATGTTCAACATCGTCATCATGATCTTGGTGTGAGATACTCGAGTTATAGGCAGGAGGTGCAGAAAAGACGGCCTTTAGTCCAGGCGATTCACTGGGGAAGTAGCCAATATCAGGCATGGACATGTACATCCGATCCCCACAAGTTCACCGTTAGCTCAGAGTGAGGAATAGATGCCAGTGCATTCTCGTCGCTCTTGAGATGCACACGCCTGCACGATTGATACGATGATAATTGATCATGACATTGAGTGGTCTAATCAAGGATCCACGGTCAGCACGGGGTGGGCCCTGTGTTACATACGGCAAGATTTACATGAAGCTTCGATCATGATCGGTGGATTTACCTCAGCGTACTCGGTGTGAATTTGATCTTGGACAGGATTGCATGGGTGTGCGTAGAAGAATACATGAAGTAGCCGAAGAACAACAGGTACAGATTAGGAACAGGAATAAGGTCGTTCGTTCGTTACGGCGGAGGGGAGGGAAAAAGGTGTCTAGCGTAAGTACATAGTGAGATTCTCAGAATGGTGATGAGAATAAAA
>QLOJ01000959.1:1013-40870 GCA_003313625.1 Tricholoma saponaceum
AGGCTATTTTCATCACGCCGATAGGCCCTTTGTCGAGGTTTGAAGTTTACACCTCGATGTGGCGGACAACGAGGGCTGTTATTGTGCTCAGGCTTTTGTAGTAAAGTTACCATGAAGTTGAAGTAGCATCTATTATCGTTCTAGTACTTAATTCTGGTATTCGTGACATAGATCTAGACCACCATACGTGGAACTCCATAATGCATCACGTTGATTTGATATCTTCATACATTCTAGATCTATACCCATCTACAACAACCCCCTTCCTTATCAAGCAAATTTCTCGATAACCGCCTTGACCAGCTCTACTTCCGGTTTTTCTACATCAATCACCCTCTTCTCCTTCTCCAGCAAGCCCCGGAATTCCTCCGGCAACACATCTCTTTCAAAATTGAAATGCGATGATGTTTGCAGAGCACGAGAGACTGCTTCGGAGAATTTTGCAGGGTGGGCGGTGGAGAGGACGATTTGATGGGTGTGTGAAGGACTAGATTAGAATACGGTTAGTGAGAGTTTGAGGCCGAGAGGATCATCCTTACTTTACGCTTGCAATGATCCGTGCGGCGGCAAGTCCAACGGCGGTATGAGGATCAGCGATGTAAGAGTTTTCAGCTTCGAAAAAGGAGCGGATGGTTTCAAGGATCTGTTCCACGTTTCTCAGCAAGACGATCAGCCATCAACCCATTAGACACACGCACCTCTTCATCAGAAATCCTCTCCGCAACAAAGTCCCGTCTGGCCGTCTCAAGAACGGCGATGGGGAGTTCTACTCCACCATTGGTTTTCATCCCCTTCATCCACTCATCAACAACCCGACCTGCGTGGCGCTGCTTCTCGGTGTCTTGAGATGCAGTCGCATTCTCAAATGCCAGGTACCACAGTAACCGCTCGAAGTTGCTGGACACAAGGATGTCCATTGCAGGGCTGAATGTCTCCTTCACCCCAACGGTACCCTGCTTGCCGTCCGATGAGCCACCATCAACCTTTTCATACCTTCCGCTCTTCCAGAAGCGCGCAAGGATGTCGTTCTCGTTGGTAGCTACAACTAACTTGGCCATCGGCAACCCCATACGTTTGGCATAGTACCCAGCGAGAACATCGCCAAAGTTTCCAGTGGGAACGACATACTGGATTTCGACGTCGTTGATGTTTGTATCCGTTGGTAGCCGTGATTGGAGATGGAAATAGGAAAGGAAGTAGTACACGGTTTGGGCAAGAATGCGAGCCCAGTTGATGGAGTTGACGGCTGCTAAATGATGGGCAGAATTGAATTCTCGATCAGCGAAAAGAGCTTTCACGATGTCCTGATGGGTGTCAAGTTAAGGGTGACGATCGAACTCTTCCTTCCGATGCACTCACCTGACAATCGTCGAATGTCCCTTTAACGGCAACGTTGTGCACATTTGCGTCGGTGACGGTTGTCATCTGGGCTTCTTGGATGGGCGAAACGCGACCTTTTGGATGTAGAATGAAGATCGAGACGTTGGCCTTATTCCGAAGTCCATAGATGGCGGCGCTACGGGGTATGGCGTTATACAGGATCAACTTTGGACAAAAAGTACGAACCTTCCTGTATCGCCACTAGTGGCGCCAACAACCGTGATTCTTTCCTGTTCTTCTCCAGCGCTCTTGCGTGAATTTCTTCGCAGTAAGAAAAATTCGAATAAATTTCCAAGGAGCTGAAGGGCTACGTCCTTGAAAGCGAAAGTGGGACCATGGAATAACTCCAACACGAAAGTTTTATGGTCTAGCATCTTTAGGGGAGTGACATCAGGATGTCGGAAGGTTTTGTACGATCTTTCGACCAACTCCCAGAGCTCCTCCTTGGAGATCTCATTTGGCGATATGTATAGGGAAATTATTGCCACGGAAAGCTCTATAAAAGAAAAGGAACTCCATTCTGAATTCCAGTTTTCAGGGAGAGATGGGATGTTTTCGGGGATGTACAATCCGCCATTTGGAGCGAGGCCAGTCAAGACTGTCTGTTCTACCTGTAAACAGGGACTTCAAATGTTGACAGGGGGAGAAGATTGACCTCTTCGAAAGAAAGCCTTTCATCGCCTCCCCTAGTTGATAAGTACTTCATCAGGGAGTGTTATTGCAACTGGAGAAAATTATCGATCACCGTGACATACGACATGCAAGGCGTCACACCACGTGGCTTGTCACCCCCTAATTTTCGAATCGCGTCGGCAACGCGTCGGTTGGTATTATTATGACAATTGCTGCGTCCTTACGTGAGCTCACAAGCCTTCTAACATCGCTCTCATCTTTAGCAATGAACAGAGCTTTGTTTACAAAGCGACTGGAGGGGGGTCAGGAGGGCAAGTGGCTGTCAAGAGATCGCGTGTCTCGAGGGCAGTGAAGCGACCCACTCTTCAGCACCAGACCCGCGTGCTGCAATTTCTGAAAGGTCAAGCTGCTATTCCTGATGTGTATGGGTACGGTCAACTAGAGCATTTCGAGTACATGGCTATGGAGCTTCTGGGACCAAGCATAGCAGAAGGATGGTGGTGGTGTGATGGTGAAGACCGTCATTCGAGTCATGAATCAAGCGGTGCGTACAATCCGAATTCGGGGCTTCGTACGACATACTGAATAACGCATGTAGCTCGCAGCATTGCAGCACATCCACTCGCTCGGCATTGTCCATCGTGACATTAAACCTGGGAACTTTCTTTGCGCACTTGACGATGCATCGACAATCAAAATCATTGACTTTGGTATCTCTAAACCCTATTCCCGTGGTCTGCCGAGCAAGTACGATCCACTCAAGGATCGTCGACACATCGTTGGGTCTCTTTACTGGGCAAGTCTGAATTCTCACAACGGAATAGGTTAGTGCACACCATGCTTTCTAGCGATAGCGTAACACGTTGTAGATCTTGCTCCGCGCGATGATATCGAGTCATTGGCCCTCATTGCCCTTTTCCTTCTCCGTGGAAGCCTGCCCTGGAAACCTCGTCCGCGCCTGGAGTCTCAGTTGCGTTCGCAGGAGGTCGTCCGATTCATGAAATTGGGTTACCCAGGCCCAGTTTTGTCTACTGATTTTCCAAATGAATTCGGTAAGGTGCTCACTTACAGCCGCTTCCTGAAATTCGATCAACTTCCCGACTATGAGGCAGTCAGGCGTTCTTTTGCGAGTCTGGCTGAGAGGCTGAGTTACTCCCCCGACAGCGGACCACTCGACTGGACACCTTGCTACCCCAAGCTTACCACCCACCTTATTCTAGACGAGCCTGAAGTCTTGATTCCTGAGGAGGACGACGACTGTGACGAGTCTGACGACGATCTTGGGAAGGACAGTTACTACGGGATGGACATTGACATCTGGGAGCGCCAAGGGGAGCGAGACAAGGACATGACATTGTCTGCAAAGCAGGAGGCAGAGCTCGATAGCATTACCCCGATGATTGTAGAAGTGCAAGGGAATTAAATTACGAGGGAGATCGGTAAAACGAAACAAAGACAAACAGCAAGTACGACATATCGTCATGATGACGGTCATGTCTAAGTCTCGAAAAGTCTGAGGCTCCGGGATTCAATATAAAATGGGAAAGTCTGGAATGGTCCTCCTCCTGTTCTACTCCCATCCATGGAAAAAACAACGTCCATCTTGGCTGCTCTTGATGCAACAAAACTACCTTCTACTCAACAGTTAATCCAGTTTATTGACTGGCTCGACAAAGTTGGAATAACCGCGGTTGCTACTGGAGATCATCTTACTTCTCAGGGTCGTGTTCTTGCTGATCGTGTCCGCGAAATCCTGGATGCATACAAACAGCTCATTTCAAACAAAAATGCTGATGACATTCTCCAAGAAGCTATCTGGCATTTGACAGAAGGCGACTACCAGCCCACTGTAACAGCAGAGACATCAGCAACTGCAGACATCCAGTCTGTCAGAGCAGCTCTCCGTGCTGTTCTCTCCATCTTATGGTCTTCTATTACCTCGGAATCTTCCTCGCTCATCACAGACTTTGCGTCCTTTACCCGTCTCTCCCTTATGCCGCAGAACTCCTCGAGTCTGGCGCTGGAGCCGCAAAGAAGAGTTTGCGCGAGATCGAGAGAGGTGTTCAGAAGGGAAAGAGAATGCCCATCACCGGTAGAAGCAAGGATCGCGTTATAGAGGAAGAAGCAGATATCAAACTCAAATGGGAACATAGCATGGATACCGTCAAAGGAGCAGGAGATACCGTTATTGATGCCACTCGGTCTGCTACTGCCACTGTCAAAGAAAAGACTGATACCATGAAAACTCGCATTTATAACGCGTTTCTCAAGGTACTTTTCTTTCACTCGTCTACAATTCTGTTTCCACTTAACACTCTTCTACAGTTTTGCGATCGCACTCAGTCCGATCCAAAGTACCGCGACGCCATCACCACTATCATCACCATCCTTCAATCACGCCTCACTCAGTCCCTTGACACCGCCTCCTCTGTTCAAGAATTCTCCCTTGCGTCCCTCATCAACGATCCCACTCCCGAGCAGCACGTCGCCGAGGCGCTGCGTATCTTCCAGACCCTCATTGAGCGTATCGCCAGCACATCCCTCGATCCCGTCTTCAAGACGGCACAGGCGTGTGTGGCAGCCATCGGGAAGGACAGTGATTTACGAGCATGGTTCGACGAGTTCTTTGACTATGCCAAGGCAAATTTGATGAAGGAGGGGTACGCACGCTCAGAGGCGAGTAAGGAAAAGTGGGAAGCGTTGTGTGCTCGTTGGAGTGCGCTAATGGAGAGGGATACCAAGTGGAAGAGGGCGGTGGAGGACTTCAAGACTGAGCTGAAGAAAGTCGTTGACAGGATAAAGGAAGATGAAGATTTAGGCCGAGTGAGGGGGGCACATGCCCGGTTTGCAGCGGATTTGGAGAGAGGGCTTGTGGAGGCGGGGAGGGAGATGGAGACTAGCCTACAGGCGATGGTCGAAAAGGCGACGTGGTTCTGGCAGGATTTGTTCAGGGTGTATCTCCCGCGTTTCGTGAGCAAATTGGAGAGTTTGCCAATCCCGAGGTGCCTATTCTTCCCATCCCCAAACATCCAGTAAAACTGACACGCATAAAACCTTAGGGTCGAATACAAAGACTCGGAGATCGAGTTTGTACTCGAGAACCTTGACATCTCGTCGCTCAACCTCCACCCTTCGCACGTCTTTATCCGCAATATCACCGATGTCGATATCAAGACTACCCCCGCCACCGATGCCCACCCTGCGCGCTCTCGCACTGCCATCGGCACACTCACCCGCATCAAGCTCGAGGGCGTACAACTTGCCCTCAAGGACGTCTCTTTCTACTACAAGGACCTAGCTGCGTCGATGCTCTCACCCGCTTCCGCCGAGCTCACCGGTCTCCTGGCGCTCACGCTCCCTGAGAACGCCATCACGCTCGAGCTGCAGGTCCGGCTGATCCCACATACAACCACTGGCCCCAGCTCCCGTGAGGCCCTGGGCCACTTCCATGTGGTTGAGACGGTCAAGGTGCGGATCAGTCCCGAGGCAAATGTGGAGGTGCGGGACAGCAACCACAGTGTGCTCGTGGCGGTGTTCCGGCCGGTGTTTGTGAGGAGGCTGAGGGAGGCGTTGGAAAGGGCGTTGGAGGGCCAGGTGAGGTGTTTGGTGGAGTGGGCAGATGGGGTGGCGTGGGATGTGGGGAAGAGACGGGAGGTGTTTGAGGATACGGGTGTGGGGAAGGGGGCGGCGTTGTTTGCGGCGGTGTGGAGTGAGGTGGGACGCTTTAGGAGGAGGAAGGCTGGGGAAGGGAGAGAGGTGGGGTGGCGCGCGACGGGGACGGGTGTGGTGCTTGAGCAACGGACGGGTGGGGAACCTGAGGAGGAGGAGGAGGAGGGTGAGAGGAAGGTGAGGAAGGGGGATGTGGTCTTTGCGGTTGGAGCGGAGCCGCAGGTGTTGAGTGGGGAGAAGCATGGCCCTCTGGGAATTGGAGCTGAGCCATTGGGCAAGAGAGTGAGAGAGGCGGTACGGGATGCGACTGGTGGGGTGGATGTGACTGGGATTGAAGAGGTGGGCAGGGAGGACGGGGGAAGGGATGTGAGAGAGCGGGCGGGAAGAGTGAGACAGCAGGCAAGGGGGGCTTTGAGGGAGGGGCAAAGGAAGGTAGAGGGCTTTAGGAGAAGCGTGGAGGTTAAGAGGGAGGAGGAAATGAGGAGGGCCGGGTGGAAGAGTGCGGCATTTGACTTTTAATTTTGTCGTTTTTAATCCTACTATGCGTCGCCTAATCCCTAGGCCTTATGATATGAACATTCAAATAAATTGTATTTGTTACTTTGCCACCTCGTAAATTCGAGTAACTATCATCAACCCATAGCAATTCATCGCTGGCTTGCTCTTGCGCTCTGAAGTATAGCTTTGTTGTTACTCTCGTATTCTTCACAGGCTTCGAAAACCCAGGCTCCCTGTGCGGCTTCTGCGCGCTCCTTGACTGTAAAGACGTGTTTCGTCAGTAGTTTATGTGATGTAGAAATGAAGATACAAACTTTCTTCGAGTGTTTCTGGGGTGATAAGTCTTTTTTCAATGATAACTCGTTGGACTTCTTCGTGCAGTCTTGTCATCCCCCAATAATTTGTCAGTCCCAGAACCTCCAAAAGGAAGGCTAGATCTTTTTTGCCTACGTCAGGAATCTCGCCGGTGTAAGTGAAATCTAATACAAGGTAATTGCATCACCTCACTGAGCAGAGGATATAAATACTACTTACCGAGTACTAGTCTCACACATTGACTTGAATACCCTTTGACGGAAATCTTGATCGGGTTGTTCGCAGACGCCGGACGTGATTCTGCAAAAGTACCAGTAAACAAATCTTTGAAATGTTCGCTACAAGCCGCCAAAAAGGCACGGTGTGCTGGTGGAATCGGTGCTTCGTCTTCCCCGTCGTCGTCATCTGCTTCGAAGACGACATCTGTCAACTCCTGCTTTTCACGCATCTCGCGGAACGCAGTACGCAGTGAAGCTAGCACTGTAGAATCTGAAGTTGGTTCAGACGGCTCGGGACATTGAGAGTTGATCACGGGCTTCACTCCAGAGGCTAAAAGGAGCTCCTTGAATGGTTTGAGGAAACTATTGACAGGATGGAAGCCTGCTATAGCGTCATCTGTGTCCAGGAGCAGCTGCTCTGCAGAATGCCATTCCCAGTGTCCCCGGCTCGCATTTTCAATATTGAGGAACAAGGGCTCTGTGCTGTGAGGGGTGATGAAAGGACCCACTTCGTCAGAGTACTGATTGAGCCAATTGTAGGTTTTTCGTAGATCATGGAGAACATGACGGTTCGAAGGGTGGGCCTTGGCCACATCCAGCGCCAGTACACGGAGATGTCGAACCTATACAAGAAGCCATAAGTGCTTGATTGCATCAAAGTAAAGGGTGCGCTTACAACTTCTGCAACGGTTGGGCAGCCAAGTTCAGGATACGCTACCATAATGCGCTGATTGGGAGGCTGTGCGAAAAGAACTCTTTGTGTCCAGGCAATGGGCTCATGCTGGGCCTGGAGAATTTCATTCGGAGCGACCACATCTGGAAATGGCTTCACAAATCTTGATATGTCCACACGTTCACTCTCCATTTTTGTTTGTCGCACAGGGCTACGAGGAATGAAACGAATTGCATCCAGTTGAGTCCACTCCTCGTGGTCAAAGTTGAGGCGAACTGATAGTTCTTCTGCATAGGCTTGAAATACCACAATTGATCGATTAAATCGATCTGCCGTTATGTCATTGTGGATGGCAAGTGCACATGTTTCGAACATCGGGAGATCAAGATCCACCTGTCGTTTGAGTCCACAGGCGGTCAGTAGGGCTTCGCATTCTTGAATATCATCTAGGACGAAATGAGGAGAACCAGGGGGAAATGCGGCAAGAAACAAAGGGTCGCGACCATACAATTCGTTTATCGAACATAAATCACGGTTGCTGTTGGGAACGCGAAGATTGGGAATGAACGAATGGCTACTAGCAGAAATTGCTAGCATTAATTGCTGGTAAACTGACACATCACGAATGGGAAGCTTGGCTGGCAACTGAAGTCTCGCAACAAATTCGGGAAGGGAAAGGGGATTGACTTGAAGATGTCGCAGACTTGGAGAGTACTCTGCGACAGGTGTATTCATAAATCGCCTTGCGACTTCTCCTGGCATCCCAGAGGGAAGCATAATAAGATCTTGAGCCGATCCGAGTTCGGTTGCCCTATTGTTTCGTGCCAAAATAGGCCAAATGGGAAGCCTTCGTGCAATTGGCACCACATCTTCAGAAATTGACATTATTTTCCTCCGGGCCCACTCAGCGAATGCCTTGCGAGACTTGGCAGACATTCCACTAAACTTTCGTGCCAGAATAGGTCCCGAAGTTGGCTCCAGCACTGCCAGTAGATTACGAATATCGAAAGAAGGAAAATCGTCATTTGATCCAAGCACGCGTTGAAGGGTGAAGGGGAATGTATTTGAGTGCCTCGGAACAACCGTTATTCCGAGCTCCGTAAGCCAATCCCAGAGTGAGGGTGGTTCTGAAGCATCGCTGAAAATCAAAGCAGATCGGTCCCTGCACTTGGAAATGGAGATGTATGAGCCGCGCTGAATTGTTGGGACAAGAGGATACGATGATATATCGTTGAGTGTTGTATCCGATGCAAAACTGCGATACTCCGACCAGAAAGTTGTAATCCACTTTTGATCCGTTTGGTCGATGTTGTCCTTCTGGTCCGCCTCTTCAAGGATCTCATCTACAAGGATTTTGACTGCGTCGCCAGTTAGTTTTTCCACGTTAAGGCCTACATCCAGGAAGTCGTCGACCCCAAACTTCGGATGTACGAGATGGTCCAGGAGGAAGACTGGGTTACTAAGAGGCGAACCTTCCCACACATAATAGACCTTGCCAGAAGGCGAATATTCCTCGAACACCGCAAATGAACCATCTGCCAAAGGCAGCAATGAAAGGCCAACGACATCTGTGATATTATCTCGACCGATGAATCGAAGTAGAACTTGGACATCTTCGATTTCTAGATCCAAAGACCTCAGAAGGTTTGAGTTTTGTGCAATCATGTCCTTGACGAATAGAGGACCCACGGACGGAAGTTCTCCGTCCTCGATAGCTCGCTTGGACACCCTAGACGAAAGCCCAACTACTTGGCCAGGCTTGAAAGCAGGAAGGATCTTTGACCTTATTAGAGGGGGGAGTCCTGTCCCCATGATGACGGCATCCCGTGGAAGCAAACTTTGTGACGTGTTGTAAACACTTGAGAAGACATGCTGGTCAGACATTCTCAAGTGGGTACCATATAAGGCTTTAACCATGCTTTGAGTAATCTTATCCTCCTCCTTGGTATCTCCCGGCCACCAAGGTTGATTATCCCCAAATCGACGTAGTAAATCCGCCTGCAGGAATAGATATAGTTCAGGAACTCTAACCTCCAACAATTTGGTGTTGTACATCGATTCCGAGGTGTCATACCCATCAAGACGGATTTGACGCCTATCTGAAGATAGAATAAACGGGGCGGTAAGGTGGACAGGAAGTGTGCTGATTATTGAGAGCGGCACTGTGGAGAACAACTTGGGCTCAACGGCATTATTCTTGCCAAGGGGAGCAGCTAGTCCGAGTGAGACTGGGGATCGTAAGCGATACTTGATAGCGAGTTGTCGGAAATCCCCCAGCTCATCCCTTGGAAAAGAAAGCCGTACGACATTCCATCTTTGCTTTTTCACGGTGCCCGAAGGCAGGGGGGTGCGTTCGAAAGCGATTATTTGAGATTGATACGAATCCTGTAGGTGTACGTCAAGACGCTTTGCATGAATTGTCCACCCTTTCCGGTGACGGGGGATGCCACGATATTGGACCTCAATAGTCACGATATTGGTAAAGAGTAGGAATTCGTGTGCAGAATCTTCAAATGGCTTGATGACTTGGTCAATTTCGGGTGTTGTCCATGTTTTCTGCAGGATCGCCTCAGTCTCAAGATGATCCTCATCCCTCAACGGAAGCAGAAAAATCGTCTATTTGCCATTAGCAATGAGAATGAGAAACGCATGAATTTCTTACCCCATCGTAAGACGAAGAATCGAGCTTAAATCCAAACACACCATCAATCCTTGCAAGATGATCAGGATATAACCTGATGAGAAGAAATAGTAAACAGCCTTAGAGAGAGAAAGTTATGACAATTTCAACATACGTCCTGATTCGATCCAAGGGTAACAATAGTGTAGCCCTGTCTGGAATAGGTAGACACGTTTTTGCTGGGTTTACAAACAGAACTTTATTTCCGGAGACAATCATAGCCAACTAGAACTGTAGGTAGATCTTTTCCATAGACTGTGAAGAGACAAAGCTCACCTCCGTGAAATGAAACATGGTAAGAGCGCCAAAACCGAACTGGCCAATAGTGTCACTCCTTGCCTCTTTGCCACCAATACCAGTCTTGATGATGCCGTGGAAGTCAGCTTCTGAGAAGGTCGCATTGTTGTGAATGATGAGTGCGGGGCATGTTTGGAAAGCGGCCATATCTTGTGAGAGAATATGTTTCGTTGGGCCGGGTTGCTTGTCAACCATGATACCAAATTTAGTTGCCCCAGCATCAGCAGCATTTGCAAAAAACTCTGTGAAAATCTGTCTTTGAGTGTATTCTCGAAGTTTATTCCGAATTGTCGTCACGAGTTGTTCTCCCATGTCGTCGTCGGACGGTTGGCAATCGGGTAGCTGGAGTCCTAGACGTCGCATGCCCAAACACCTTGCTAGATTTTCATCAACCGCCGGATGGGCAATGTAGACATCATCCAGACCGAATAAATGTCCATGTTTTCCAACATCATTGTAACAGACGGAGGGCAGGGGGCGCAATGCGAAGTTCACGTCTGGCACCAAAATTACCTCTCGATCTTCATCGGAAATATCCGCAGGTAGCAGTCGCAACAAATGAAGTGCCTTTTGTGCGATTGGATCAGTCGGGCGTCGTTTTTGCAGTGCATGGAGCTGGATCTGAATTGCACCTGGCGATGGCCTATAAAAATATCTTTAATTACTAAGTGGTAATGAAGAAGATGTGGTTGCGTACCTTGTAAAGCAGCCCATGCGCAAAAGAAATTCACAAACACCTGGTTCATCGTCCTCGTTAAATGTGATCTTGTAGAATCCCACAGATGGCATCGCATCGGTGAACACCGCATAAGGAGTCTCCGCCAGTTTACGCCCAGAGACGGGAACCCAGGCTCGGTCCGCGATGCGACCGCGTATGAGATCCATTTCATCTTCACGTAAGTTCCGACCACCAAGTTCCTTCAAAATAATCCGAACTTTACCGTATGCATTGTCATGCTGTAAGACATGTTCAAGCTGTTTGGCCAACGTAAAGACTGTTAAGGGTTTATCCCAGCCAAGCACAGTGCGCAGGGACTCGGATATTTGAAGACCTTTGTCCAGCGGAGTAAGAACGCCATCGAAAAGCTCTGCGCGGTGGAGGTTTCCATCGAGGCACTCCTCCGATCCCATCAATGTCTGTTCAGCAGGAAGCCATCGGAGTTCTGGCCTGATATCAAGTTCAGAACAGTCGAATCCGGATTTGTACATGACTCGCAGAAGATTGCGAGCAATGTCACGAGTATGAGAGGACGACTCGGTGGAGGATATGAAGTCAATTCGTTGCATCACAATAGCAGTCGTAAGGGTATTCTGCAAAAGGCCAAGTGACGCTAGATTATGAACAATTGCCTTGGCAGCCTTACTTGACATTCGAGGCATGTGCACATCGTCTTCGAGGAAAAGGGACGCGATATCTGATTGGGGATCAACAAGGTAGTCAGGCTTCTGCGGAGTTCCATCCCTAGCAATGACGAATGGGGTAGTTTGCAGGGTACAAAGAATTTTTGGGGGGAGCTGTTGTATATGCTGAACCATATATTTGATATACGCCGCTTGCGCACGAATATTTTCGGAGGTAAAATTTTCAAGAGCTAGAGACAAAATGTCGGTGTCATTCATGGAAGAAGCGGTTGGGTTAATAATTTTAAGGAGGCGAGACAGATCGATTCGGGATCCATCAATATAGGTCACGTCTTCTAACGAAGGCAACAGCTGGAGGTCCTGCAGGCAGACACCCATCACCTCGCCCTCAGGCACACACTCTACCACCTTGGTGACCTCGAGTGCTGCGGACGTAGGATCCGGGGGGACAAGGAGCGGAAATATAGGAAGCGCTCGAAACCTCCCTCTCTGCTTGTTGTTGAGGTTGGAGGCCGTTGAGCTATGTTCGGTAATGAAATCCAAAAGCAGCTTTGCCTCATCCAAAGCGAGCGAGTTAATATGTTCCAAGGAGAAGCAGTCCAGCACATCCGGGAGGTGTTTGACGTTGCGAAGGGGTCTGAATGACTTCAGCACATTGATCGCACGCTCCGAAAGGTCTGCGTGAAGAAAGGATATCCCCAACCTCTCCAGAAGAGACGTCAAGTCTGGATCAGTTGGCGGCTTCACGAAACATGGATGGTCCAGTGATTGTAGCCCAACGCTTGTCGGTAGCAGATGAAACTTTGTCATCAAAGGAAAAGCCTTCTTCTTGAATTTCCATTTGCCAACCCAGTCCCAGAACATTGACAACCATTGAACCGATGAACGTGCAAGCGAAGGGCCCATCAGACTTTTCACGCGTGGTTCAAGGAATTCAATGAGTGTTTCGACAGTGAGGCACCGTACATTCAGATGTTTAGGTCCTTTGCTTTCTAGGAGTTTGGCAACGCCGTGGTCGAGCTTATGAAGGGCAATTGCATTCTCATCATATGGACCAAACACATCACATTCGGCCTTGCCAAGAAGCGTATGAATAACCCTCGAAGAGTCAGAGGCTTCTTTAAGTGCAGCACGGCGGCCATTCAAAAGGGGAATAAGTGGCAGTTTGACGAGGTTGTCGAGGTTTTTTGTGGACAACAAATACTTGAGAATTAAAGATGCCTCAGCAGAATTTGACTGTCGTTTCACCCTCGGAACATCCATCTGAAACACAGGATGCGTAAATAGAGAGCATAGTGATGTCGGACAACGACTGACCAGTAACGCAGAATGAACTTCCTTTGGACTCAAAGGGGTGAAATCTAGATCAACACACGAGCCAAAAAGCTCAAAAACATGGTCTGGAGGCTGAGTGATATCCAACCCAAACTTTGCAAGCGCTTGAAGAACCTCTACGTCCTCGCTAGGGGCTGCCACAAGGATGGAGCTAAGATCACGGTGGTCGGTCACTGTCTGATCGGGTGCCAGGACTGGCCAACAGGGGGAACCTGCGTTCGCAGTGTAAAGAAGGAGCTGTTCGGGTAGATGCTGCCAATTAATGCCATCTCCATGCTGATTATCGCCTTGAGGATGGGGCCACACATTGAATATGTTGTCAATATCTTCGCGATCCAGCAGAGTATGAAACAAAGCCATCCAAGTCTTCGGGATAAGGTCTTCAAAAAGCATTCGATTCCATGCCATGAGCACACTGAATTGAAAAGTGTCGGTACCTCTTTGTGTGAAAATGCAAATATATCAAACCTATGGTCAGTGCCACGCACCACCCCAACTTCCTCGATATTAAATAGATTCTGCCTTGACTGAGTGAGGGCAAACAAGGCATGGATGTGAATAGGAAATCCAGTGTAGATGGGGAGCGGAAGGTAGGTAAAGAGACGACCGATTCCAACCTTCTCCTGCGTAACGGGAATCGGGAAAGCGACCACTACCTTCGGCTCAAGTTTATGTTGCCGTAGAATAGCACGGGGATTGCCTTGTAGTCGCTTGGAGAGAAATGGTGCAGCGACATCCAATGAGAACTCCGATTCGTGGACAACCCAACGCTCGAATTTTTCGCCGTTGTCAAAAGTAGTGGTCCTCACATCAGAAGTGAAAAATGCACTTGGGTTGCCGCCGATGACTTTCGTGGCCTTCTGAGAACGCTGAATGTGTGATTCCGCCAGCCGAGTACGTTTATTTTGGGGGTCAACTTCGTACACTTCGACTGAGGTTAGGTTCCGTAAAAACATTAAGCAAATATTGAGCTCTTCCTCGATAAAAGCTTCAAGCAAAGTGCGAAGGTCGGCAGCTTCCACCACATTCGTACTAATTTTGCTGAATTCCTTGCGCAGAGGAAGACGAACAATAGTCCCATCCAACTTTTTGCCTCTAGTGCCGATGAACCAACCAAAAACAGAGAGTTGATCGGCCAGTTTCGACAGCTTGCGAATGTCAAGTTTGATGCCACCATCGTCTGTGACCGCACGACATGGGTCTAAAATGACCAAAGAACATCCGGAGACGATTTGAGGAGTATCTGTAAGCTGGAAATGGATTAGATACAGGATCGGTCGGTAAAATTTAAATTCGCAAACATGATAACAAGACCGGAAGCCAACACCATACTTTCCAATCTTCCTGGAATTGCAAGTCAGAAGCCAGCTTATAAACAGACCAGAAAACATACGACGTATCCGATTGTTTCGAGGACTCCTGTATGTTTTGAAGTGCGGTCCAGTCCTCTTCGCTAAAATTGGCATTGTTGTACGCAAGCAGCGCTGGCCCTTGCATGCTGGCAAATCTAGGATCGTGGAGCGAGCTCGTCCCATGATGGCGATAGTCCAGGACGAAAATCTAGGTATCCAAAAAGCTTTTTGAGCTTCAACATAACATCAAGAAGTCAAGCGACGTACCTGTTTCGTTGCACCCGCGTCGTCCGCATTTTGCAGGAGTTCCCGAAACAGCCCCACGGAAAACGGGTAACCCGCCAAGATCCCACGTATCGTAGCCTTTATGTCGACCTTCTCCCCGAAAGAGTCCATGTCAGGGTCACGAAAGTTCTTTCCCGCCTAATGGGTTTGAAGCATTGGTGTCGAGGATGTAAACTTTGGAAAATTTGACGTTCCAACCATCTTACGAAACAGCGACGCGCGGGTAATTATACTTAACTTTGAGACACTCCAATATTTAGTGGTGTTTGGTTACCGACCTTCTCCTTTGTTAGATATATATGGAGCCTCTACATAATCTCTGTAGATGGACGGGTAGCGTTTCGCCAATCAAAATGCTCAGAAGCAAGATGTGGCATGCTAGTGATGGTTGGTCTAGCGGTTCCTCATAGACTCGGAGTAACATAAGATAGTCACGGTAAGGTGCTCACTGCATACGCATGACAAGGGACTGGCATCTTGGCAACAACTGACAATAATATCATGCCATCTATTGTCTTGTTGCTGGCTTCGCCGCGGATCATTGAGCTCCCAGAGACATTGATTCTTAACGTTCGTCAGGCCGACAGCAATGTGTCCGCCGTACTGTGCAGTCTTCTTGCATTCGGTTTCCGGTCAGAAGGTTTGTAGACCTCTCGAGAACATTTACAACGCCCATGGACAAGAGAAAGGTAAAACAGTTAATTGAGTTCGAGAGAGGGCTGACGACCCACAATACAAAATACACGAAGAATATCATTGTGTTTGTGCCCCATAACCCCTGATGCCTTCTGCAAAAGACCACGACGTTTCTAGGTGGCGAGACTCAGATATGGAGATGCCCGATGCGGTGACAGTGGCGATTTGGTACTATAACCAACGTAATTAATTTTCACGATGGTTGGAAACGCTGACGGGGAGGCTTACTTTGTTGATACTCCGAGCATCACGATAGAACAATACTCTCATGCATTGCTCGAGAATCTTGAGCGCTTCTTCCTCCGTTACATCATCTTCTCTGCCTTCGACAGCAGTACGAAGCAATGGCTGGGCAATGTGAGCACCGTAGCCAGTTGCGAGTGTGACCGCGGAGTATGTTGTGCCCAGGAGATCGACGAACGCCAAAAACCTATTCAGGTTATAAGCATGGTGCATAAAGTATTCGCCTTAAGTGAAGACGCACCGTTTCCCGTCCTTGAATCCACCAACAAGTAATGCATTCCATAGGGGATCCATTTTTGATCTCCTGCCGTACATGACTTGGGAGAGGTATTCGTGGATTTCGGCGGGGCCAAGGGTATGGCCGTCTTGTGCGGCAAACTCGTCAATCATGAGTTCGTCGAGGAAGGATTGGATGTATTGGAAATCGGACATGTCGCCACCTGCGCCAATGACGGTGTGATCACCGACTGGGTGGAGACGTTGGACATCTTTGAAGCGCGCAAGGGAGCCGTACGATGCTAACGAACAATGTTTCTGGTTAGACATAACATTGGGAATCGCTAGCAGGAGGAACATCTTACCAAGGTTGTCAGCTGCCATCATGATTCCATCCTTGTATTGGATGGCCAACACACTTGTTCCTGTTACGATCGGCTGCCTGTTTCGTTGAGGTGAGTGTAGTGATTCACTAATTCATGTGTAGCGTACTGAGTATGTTGGATACCAGTAGCAAATGTATCCTTTGGAACGTTACGAGGGCGTTGGGCGATAGGATAAGTGCCATATGCATCGAAAGCATCGTCTCGCTGAATTTAACTTTTGTCAGAGCGTTGGTATTAGAACAATGTAAACTTACAGGACGACCCCAGTTTGTAGGAAAGTGATCCATTCTTGCGATTGTACAAGGCAAACTTGGAACAAACTACAAGAGACTTACAAGAGACTACAAGACGCGCAAGCAACTCGCAAGGACGCGTACTCTGCTGACGTAACGCAGTTTATATTTACCACTGACATTGCCTTGCTTCAGACTCGGCCACCGATGTTCAGAGGGTGTTAATTTCCGTTTCCTCATCTGACGTTGCGTCCCACTGTCGTATGACCACAAGTTCAAGCGACTGGATGTTTGGAAACTGCGGCATTTCGATGCTAGCTTTATAAAAGCTGTTTTTTTGTTTGGTGCTTTTACATAATGGGCATGCGACATGTACAATTCACCTTGTGCTCTAGGCGTTTTCAACATCGGCTGCGTCCATTGCCTCATGGTTTGCCACGTCACAATTCACACAGCATGGGCGCTAGAGAACGGTTAAATGCAACATTGCCGCTCGTCTATCTTGACTTGTTTTAGGCTTGCACAACCATGGTCGTGTTTAATGAATACGTTGATCCTACGGCTGCGATCCGCGGGATATTGGAGAACTATCCTTTCTCCGTTGGTATCTTTCGCGAACTCCTGCAAAACTCTGACGATGCGAGGGCCTCCAGGCAGGTACGTCTCCAGATGTAAAGAACAGATACGTATTCACTATAAACTTGTACGACCAGATATTTGTCTTGGACCATAGAAATCATCCTACTGGCTCGCTTTATCATCCCCAACTTGCCCAAATGCAAGGTCCTGCCCTACTTGCCTACAATGATGCATTATTCCATGACGATGATTGGAAAGCATTACAGACTATTCATCAATCTTCTAAGAAGATGGACACCTCGTACGTCTTACCCCGATAACCATGCTTAGTACATGTTCTGATTTTACCATCCAGAAAAATTGGGAAATATGGGATCGGCTTTAGATCCTGCTACCATGTAAAGAATTCAATCCTACATCTTTTGCGTGATGTGTCTAAGCAGCTTTCAGGTTACGGATGGTCCTCAAATTCTCTCTGGTTCCTCCCTGGCAATTCTTGACCCTCTCCACAAGTTCTCCAACACAGGCGGCGACAAATTCAATTTTGTTCAAGCGTCTCAGTTCGTTGATCAGTTGTCAGGTTTCAGCTCGTTTCTCCCCCGCTCTTCCCCGAAGCGTTCCTTCCTATCATTTTTCTCTCTCTCTTCTCGTTCACGTCCGTTTCCGGGATCCATTATTCGCCTACCATTACGCACAGCCCCTAGTAATATCAGCACAAAACCTGTTGATGTTCAAGAGATACGACAGCTACTTTTGGATTTTGTAGACAAAGAGATACGGATATCCTTGTTATTTTTGCAGCACATCGCTTCCATTGAAGTGGTAGAAATCGACGCTCAAGGTCAACGTCTTTCTCTTGCTCTTTCACGAGTCAGCAGATCAATCAAACTTCCCCGCTCGATTGGAACCGATCAGAATACTACGTTCACATGTCTTGTAGAAACCAGTACCGATGGCAGTACCTCCACCTCGGAACGATGGCGAGTGCAGAACACCTCATTTTCACTGACAGATGCGACATCCTGCTTGTCGCAGCGTGCCCAGTGCGATTGCAGCGATTCGCTGTTGAAACACAAACTCCGGCCAGACGTCGGCCTCGCCATCCCGCTCTCAATCTTAGAGAAATCGGAAGACTCTGGTCGTTTGTATACATATCTTCCACTTCCTTTGTCGACGGGTTTCCCATTGCACATCCATAGTCTCTTCGCCCTCACGCAGTCGAGACAGAACCTTCGAAACCGCGAAGAGAAGGGTGTCATGCGCGGCTCTGATGATAGGTAAGGCAATTTGGTTGTTCTTTACATCTATCTAATAGCGCATGGTCGTTCAGCATACTAGTGGCGTGGAATCAACTCCTGTTGGATGTCTATATTCCTCGAGCATGGATGTCCCTATTGACTGTACTTGTTGAAAAGCACGGTCTTACGGATATATACAGAGCATGGCCCCCTAATCAAGGAATTCAAATTGGAGATGCGGGTTATTGGAAGGATTTACCAAAACATCTACTGGAATGCCTCGTCACGTCAAGAGCTCGCGTATGGCCTATCATAGCACCTCATAACGCGACCGCCTATTCCTGTGAATATGTCGACCTTCAGTCGGCGCTTGTTGTGGGGCAGGACGAGCAAGAGCTGGATGTTCTCCAGGTCCTTGCAACGTTCGGATTAATGATCACTCGGCCCCCTGTCTTTGTTTACGGGCTGTTGAAGGACGAGAGCGATGTGAAGCTTTTGACTCCACAAACTGCTCACGCAATTCTTCAGGTAGGTTCTCTTCATGATACATGATGTAGCCTTATGATTTATAATGTCCATTTCTAGGATCATGTTGCAGAACTTGAAAGTTCTACAGAAGTCGAGTTGTCCATTGTCGTTCGATATCTGTTATCCGATAACAATCTCAGTAATATTATCGGGCTTCCACTCTTTTCACATGTCAACGGCGGCCGTGTTGCGCTTGATCGGACAGCGTCATCCACGAGGATCTGTACTATGCTTGAGCAAAGTGACTTTGATGTTTTCGGGCTGTACGATGAAAATGCAATTGCACTGCACTTGCTGGACGGACCCGTCGCTGCCCTTTTAAAGTCTGATGAGCCCTCAGTTCTTAATGTGCAACCCCTCACTCCTGAGACTATTGTTCGCTACCTTGACGTAAATCCTAATCTGGAAGACTTTGCTTCAAGTCCGAACAAAACCAGCCCTCTAGCCATTGCATGGCTGCTGAAGTTTTGGGTGTGGATCAGTGGGTGGCCTCTGAGGGACCAGCTTTACCCTCATATAACACACTACCGCTTGCTTCCTTCGCAACACGGACTTCAACAGACCAATTCTATTGTCTATGCAGAGAACGAAATACAGCCCATCTTTCTTACTAGCTTCAAGAAGCTAGGATGCCCGTTCCTTCATCCAGATCTCTCTGGCCCGGTCCAGAAAATCATAGGTTCATTCAGGTCGTTCAATGACCCTAATGACTTGCACACTTTATTGGATTCACTTTCCTTCGATTATATCGATACCATCCAAGTTGATGAGGATGCAGCTCGATCAATTTTGAAACTCCTTACCCACTGTGCACTAGTGTCATATGCCTCCAAAGGAGATTTGAATCCTGATCAACGTCGCAAGTTGAAGCGATTGGCTATCTTCCCTGTGATGCAGACTGAGCTACTCAGAGCTCATACTACAGTCCGGGAGCAAATTCCAGATGGGAAACATATCAGGAGTGTTTTTTCAACGAGTATCCAGACGTTGCCCACCGTAACGAACGTTGTCTTCCTAGATGGTTCAATAGTCGACTATCCTCTACTCAAGATGCTGGAACCTGACTTTTCTGGTCCTTTGTCCGAGCGCGATATTCTCTTGATGGCTCTGCAAAATTTCGCGTCACAGTCTATGGAAACGCAGATCTGCTTTCTAAGTGACATTGTCGAAAACCAGGATCGGCTTTCTCGGGACATCTTCAAGACACTGGGTCAAACTTCATTTGTGACTGCTACTGATGGGAGTTTCCAATCTCCAGCCTACATCATTGGTCCAGAATCAGACATTGCATGCCTGTTTTCAGCGGAGGATAATCGATTGCCCCGCGTAGAAAGCGAGCAAGAAAAGATGCTTATCAGCAAACTGCAGTCCACTGGTGTACTGCAGAAGACCTTGACTGCTGAGGTCGTGCTGGAACGTATCTCCTTTATCTCTTCGACACCCAATACTTCAAATCTAGCTCGGCAACTCCTCAAACTTTTACACAGGTCGGGATTCGACTGTACTAGTTTGCGTATCGACCCAAAACTCCAGTGGCTTCCTGCGCAGGGCGGTCTTTTGAGTCCAGAGAGATGTCGCGACGGGGACTCTCATCACAAGGAACTTTTTGACGAAGTTCTTCCTTTGCTTGACCCCGACCTTAAGATTTCTCCCTCACTCCGAATGGCACTAGGCTGGGATCAGCCTTTACCCATCCGCGTTCTGGCTGAACAACTTTCGAAAGCAGTTGATCTTGAGCGTGGAGAAGCTTACAGAAAGGTGGAAACTATCGTGAAAGAGTTAGTTCAGCGTTTGGATAATCTCCAAGATGATGAGTTTTACCTGTTGCGTGGTTTTATGCGGAACAGATGTTGGGTCCCTGTTTCCAGCGGGAAGCTAACCGATACCCTGCATGCGGTATTCACCAATGCCTCGCCCTCCGTAGGATTTTACGAGATTCCTTTCGTTCAAACAAACCAGCGCGAGTTCTTGTTGCGCATGGGGTGTTCTGAGAGGTTCGGCTCTTACTTGTATTAACTTCTCTTCCTTTTGATTCAACCGCTTGTCAGGCCAATGCTTAGCACTATTATACGAGACTTGAACACATTACAAGAACAGTTTCCATCAAAAATGACTTCGCTGGCCGCCATCCGTCTCTTGGAGTTATTGCCCGTTGTTATCAGCAAGGAAGAACGGGAAAACATTTTAGTACCAGATAAAGGCAACAGGCTGTTACCGCTGAATTCTGTTCACTATAACGACATCGGCAACAGAGCCTTCCTTATCGGTTCAAGTGATATCCACACCGCCCATCCAGATCTCCATGAGGACTTGGCCAAAAAGCTTGGTATGCGCCGCCTTGGCTGGAACTTTGCTGCACTGAAGAAGCCAGGGCGTGACATGGGCGAGCTGCCAACGACCACGATCCGTAATAGGTTGAGAGAATACACAGAACAGCAACTCTTAACCGAGTTTGTTGCCAATGCTGTTGATGCCGGAGCAACCGAGGTCGGCATTCTCGTTGACGAACTTCAGAGCACTGGGAAGGAGACACTATTTCGTGAGATGGACAAATTCCAGGCTTGCCAATCACTCGTCATCCACAATAATGCTCTATTCACCGATAAAGATTTTGACGGTATATGTAACACCGGTATTGGCGGGAAGCAAGGCAGGACTGACAGTATGGGACAGTTTGGATCTGGTGCACTTACTATGTTCCATTTTTCTGAGGTTGGTCCTATTCCTGTAGAAGAGTGTTATATATTTGACTTCCTTTAGGTCGTTACCATTGTCTCTGGAAATCAAGTTGTTTTCTTGGATCCATCGAGAGATCATCTCCCATTTGGAGAACGCGTATTGTCATTATCCTTAGATCACATGAACAGGTAAGCAGTCTCCTTGAGTCACGTCATAGATTTCCTGACATTTCTATCAGCTACTATCCTGATCAGCTCGCCTCCATCGATGGTGTCTTTGGATTTCAACGTTCGTCATCGACTTACAATGGAGTACGTCCAATAGCACCTTCTGTGAAGCCTTGCTTATAGTATTATAGACCATCTTTAGACTTCCATTGAGAACTTCTTCTCACATTGGCAAGAACTCTGTTTCGACGAAAACTTGGACAGCACGCCATGTAGAAGAGAATATCATACTACCTTTCATGCTTTCGGCGCATGAGTTTTTCCTTTTCACGAAGCTCAGCGTGATCAAATTCACTCACCGTGATGTGAATGCTACCACCAAGGAAAACTCAATCTTTGCCACTCGTCAAGACAGATATACTACGGGTATGTATAATTCTGAGGTTGTGCATATTATCCCAATTGCAAACTCTCCTGCCACGACCAATGGTACTCAAACATGGGACGTCGTATCAACATCTGTTGCAGCATCTATGTTCCCTTATTCCCCAACTCTTGCATCGCGGTATCGTCTACGATCACCAGTTATTCTCGGACTTGCTGCACAGCTAGATGCAGAACTCGGCGCCAATCACAAGCTGTTCTCTACATTACCACTTCCTCTGCTGAGCACATTACCTGTTCACGTCACAGCACCTTTCATCCTATCGTCAGATAGAAGACAAATCAGGTTTGATGCGTACGACAATCTAGAGTCGAAGTATAATCGATTGCTCCTGGTGTCTGCAATCCCACCACTATACCTCTTTCTCCTTGCAGACCTTCTTCGCCGCCGTGATCACAATCTGAACTGGTGGCCTGGAAACACCAGTAAGGAGGACAACATCACCCAGATACTTATCTCAGCCTTCTATAACATACATTTGCGCCAGACCAATCTTCGCGTTCTACGACCAGAATATAATACACACCTTTTGCTTCCTACCGAGGCTTTCACGATGGTTCCTGAATTGCCAACTGTATTACAGAAAATTTTCCCGATTCTTCAACCTCATCTACTGGTGGATATTCCTGCAAGCATTCGTTTGCGAATGATTAACGCGAGAACCGTTCGATCTGTGGATCCCACCTTTGTTCGAGATGCCATCCTCCAGAAACCCGATAATTTTGCACCTCGACTAGATTTCAAGGAGTTACGTGAGCTTCTTGGCTTCATTTGCTCAGAAGATGCAATGGCTGTCATAGGTTTGCCCTTGCTGCCACTTGCAGATGGTACATTTGCAAAGTTCCAGACTAGCTCCGAGAGTACCAAGACCTACTTTCCATGGCCTCAGGAGTGCAAACACCCACTTTTCCTTCATAGCCACCTGGTGCATCCCCGGTTCGCTATAGCCCCATATCTCAACAAGAATATGAATATTGCAAAGTTGGATGGCCCAGGAGTCAAAATATTGATTGAGGAGATCATATCTGAGGCTGATGAGCGCAGCGGGGTGAAGCAGTCTGAGCAGGCGTGGATTAACATATTTTGGTCCGAATTTCCGATGCTCAAGCTGGAAGACAAGGCTCTGGATTACATATCCACGTTTCCACTGATACCAACAATCGTGCCAGGCAAATATATATCTATCTCCAGATGCAAAAATCGATCTGCCGTTGTTTTCAGCACTCCCGATGAGCCACCGTTACTGTGGAATGTTCTAACTGAACTGGGTATCACAGTTGTGCCCAGGCACTCAGGTCGCCTTCCTGGTGCTCTGGCCGATATACTTCGGCCGACATCCAATATTAACCTCCGATCATCAGCTTCCGAGAATTTTCCCCATTTCAAGTTCGACCACATACTCCTGGCACTAAAGGGAATCGAATCGTCAATACCACAACGCTTTGAGGCGTTAAGTGTTTCTTCTCGCCGGGGATTTGCTGAGTGGGCTTGTCAGAGAGTATTCAGCATTCCCAGCGACCTCAGTCCCATTGCTCGAACCCTTCCAATCTGGCCTTCAATTCATAGTCACCTTGATGAGCATTCTATTTTTTTCCCGGCGAGCAGTGTTACCATGCTTCCAGATGGCATCTCGCGCAATATCGCCAAGTCGTTCATAACTACCTCGATGACAGAATATTCCGCACCACTAGTGCATCTGGGTGTAAAACCTTTGTCCTGGCCTAAATTCTTCGAAAACCTCCATTTCCAAGACAACGTGCTACAACGTCTTGATATACAAAGATACCATGAGCTATTGGAAGTGGTCGTCAACCGTGACCTCGATATTTCATGGGTTCTTGTGCCAAATTGCAAGAACGTGATGTGTCGATCAAGCACCCTGTACGCCCGCGACGAATTGTTCCTCGCCGCTTTTGGACCTGTATCCCAACATTTCGTTTTAGAGTCTTTTCAGGACCTTGAACCAAAGCTAATAAGCAGGTTCGGGCTTCAACGGCAGCGCGATTTGAATCTAGAGATGTTCAAAGTCTGTGCGAACGCGATTGATAATGATCTATCGCAAAGCAAGGTAGAGCGGGCACGCGTCGTCTTTCGAACCTATTGCCAAGACTTGCCTTTATGTATCAGCAAGAACCAGAGTTTCTGGCCGACGCTCGATTCGTATAAGTTCGTTCCACGCAACCCTGTGCGTAGACACGCGATGGCAGGCAGAAACATCTCGGCATATGTCCAGAACCAGAATTTCCCCGATGTGGTTTCTCCAAAGGACATCCTCCGTCCTCAATACGAAGCAGTTGCATGGACGCAACGAGTACTTTTCTTGGACTCTCCGGAAGAGCGCCTGTTGGCTAACCCAAGTCTAGGGCTTCCAGCCTTCTCGCAAGTGGTGCGTCAGACCTTTTTCAAAGGGTCGACGGGCACTGACTGCATATTCTTCTAACTAGGTACAACACCTTTGTGTTCTTGCACTTCAAATGTCGGTGGATTATTATCAAGACCCAATTGTTCTACACGACCTACGGGAGACGTACAAATGGCTTGATGAACATTCAGAGGAAGCCGAAGAGTACATGATTCAGCACAATACCGACAAGCTATTCCTGAATGTGGCTGACCCAGAAGTGTCAATGTGGCAATGGTGCTCCGCCGAAGAGATGCTGCTGGGGATCGACGAAAAAGTAGCATCGTTTTATCCTGTTTTGGACTTCCTCTCGCCATTCGAAAAGCTGCTTGTGGTATCAGGCGTACACAAGGTTAACAGTGCATCGCTACCTGAGAGACTCCCCAGCAACGAGTCCGAGATATCTTTGGAAGCCATTCGTTCGGCATTCTGCCTCATGCGTGAAAAGGGACAGTTTATGGATCTGTTACTTGTTCCTAGGACGGACGATGACGAGCCGCAAAAGGTGTTCCATGCGCATCGTGTGTATATGGCAGCATGTACGCCATATTTCAAGTGTTTGGTACCTGGTGGATTTCAAGAGTCACCAGTGGCAGGTGCAGGACCTGTTCAGGTGGACTTGGAAGACTATTCAGCCCCATGCGTGGAGATGGTGCTAAGTAAGTTTGAAGAACGTGCGTGTCAATTTCCTTCACTGATTTCTATTGGAAGATTTCTTGTATACGGGAAACGTTGACGAGATCGCATCGAAATACCTTATTGAGACAATGGAGCTGTCACACTTTTGGGGCATTACGAAATTGCATGGAGAAGTCCAGCGAAAGATTGTCGCTCGAGGACTGATCACACTGGAGACGGTATTTGATAGTAAGCTTCTCTGTTTCGTTCTGATGGTGATGTCGGATGTTGATTTGTTGACCGCAGTCAAGGCTCGGGCAAGAGCCGCACATGCCTCGAGTATCGTCGAAGCCTGTGAGAAGTATGAGAAGGATAATTGGATCATAATGCGGCATGTGTTGGACTCGGCCAAGACTCGGAAAGGGTTGTGATTAGTTAGTATGTTATCAGTCTAATAATTGAAGGGATGCTTTCACACTCAGGCTATATACACTTGTGAATTCCATTATCGTTAAACATCTACGATGATCCACATGTAGACGGCTTTACAACACCGTTCAGTTCCTTACAATATCAAGAGTCGTTCATAAACCCGATCCTTCTCGTAGACGTCTGCCTCGTCATCCAGCGTCGAGCTGTGGTGACAGACCGCTGCGTGTTTCCACCAGAAAATCTCCTTCACCTAAAAACACATTGTTAGCCCTGAAGAAGCGGAAGGTGTGGGGGAGCTGTCAGACCTTGTTCTGGATGTCCTTTATGCCCTCTACTGCAACCCACTTGCCGCACTTGTGGCATTTACCCTCTTGAATGACGGGTTTCTCCAGCTTACCTGGTTTAGTGCGTGCAGTGTGCCGGAAGGCGGTGGGAGGCGAAAAGGGGCGGCCTGTGGATGCTGAGATGCCTGTGAGGGGAGGATGGGTTAATTATCAGTAAGGTGGTAAGAGGGTTGATGTACCGTGTGCGTATTGCATGTGGTAGCTGTAAATGGTTGAGAGTGAGTATGACACAGAATAGAAAGAGGATACCCTGTAGTTAAGGTTAGCGAAGCACAACGAGGAGAAAGGTGAAGGAAACCCACTACTTGAAAGCAGAGAATTTCATAGCAAGCCAAAGTTTCTTACCTTCGCCGCCTCGCTGGGGATCTTCGACGCAAATGGGACACAGGCCGACCTTGTCTGCACCCTTGCCTTTGACGAACCGTGGGGTGTAGAGGTCAAACGCCGAACGCGGGGGATTGTATATTCCGCCTGGGTGCTGGACGTTGAAGAGGGTGCAGGGAGATCTAATGAGATTGGGATTGAGAGAGTGAGATTAATTGAGGAGAGGTTAAATGTATACTCGGCGGATGGAGGCTGGAAGAAGGAGCTTGTTGGGAAGCGTCGGTAGAAGAGTGGGAAGAGTGGGGAGACATCGAGATGTTGTGCGGTTGGAAAAGTACGGTTTGTGAAGATGGGTAAGGTGGGAGAAGAAGAAGTTGAGACAGATGCGGATGGTGAGGGAGGTGGGATGTTAGGATACGAGTAACGAAGTCTCTTGGTGCGAGGTAGAGGTGTGGGTGAGACTTGATCCTGTAGGGCTAGTCTTCGCTTTGTAGGGATTCTGAGGTCGACGTGAGTATTGGTGGTTGGGGTCAGAGGCGTCAGAGGAGATAAAGCGAAGATATCAGCAGAGCTAGAGGAGGGTGTTTGACAGAGCTGAGCCAGGGGTCTTTCCGGAGAAGAATGAGTTGAATCGGGAGACGGAGCAGAAGCTAGAAGACGTTCCAGAAAAGTTTGATTTTTGGGTTTTGTGAGGATTCGAGGAATGTATTTTTCAGGAGATCCAAAAGAGGATGAACGGATAACAGGTGAGATATAAGAGCCAGGAGAGATCCATGCAGGAGAAAAAGGAAAACGTTCAGTGAAAGGAGTTGAGAGGTGTGTAGCATCCAGAAACGCAGGTGAGATATTGAAATAAGAAACCACAGAGTCAGGAGTTGCAGGATGGTGAGCACAATCATCGTAGAAATAGTTCCAGTCGGGAGAGTCATTGAGCAAATCTTCGAGTGAGCGGGACATGGTCATTGGTCGAGAGACGCGTTGTTTGCGCGTTGTTTGTTTTCTCTGTTCTTGCCAGCTCAACGGCGCTCACGACGCTCACCTTGCAAGGATGATTCCAATTCATTTCTTATTTTCAATTTTCTTTATATTCTCTCAATCTCTTTCAGTAAAAGCGGCTGCTTTAACAACAGCTCTCTCTGCAAACGAACGTTTATGCTTTTTTGCAGATGTCGACAAGGCTGGAGAGAAACTCGGCGTAAGTCTCCCCCCACTGACCTCGTACATTTCAAAGCTCACTCTTTTCTTAGTTCTACTTTGCTGTACGCTTTCACAACACAATACAAAATCCGTTATCAACATGCCACATTCTAGGTGCAATCCGGAGGCTCATTTGATATTGACTTTGACATCCGAGACCCAAACAACAAAGTCCTACTAGATGGCCAACGCGAACGCCAGGGTGACTATGTTCTCACCGCAAATACAGTCGGCGAATATTCATTCTGCTTTGAAAACGACATGTCAACCTTGACCGAGAAACTCGTCGACTTTGATATCATGGTCGAGAGCGACCCAAGATACGAGGCACCTGCCAAGCCAGGTCAGATCGCAGAACAGACTAGCGCACTAGAGGAGAGCGTGTTTCGGTTGAATGGCATGTTGATGAACATTAAACGGATGCAGAAACAGTGCGTGTGGCTGCTGCTGGTCTTGTGTTTACGCACATCACTGACTTGCTGCGTACTCTTAGTTTCCACACTGCTGAAAATCGGGGATTTTCAATTGTAAAGTCTACCCAAAAGTAAGCTGTGGTACCTATTTGCATTCTCTCAAGAGCATGATTTGACCTTTTTCTCTAGTCGCATATTCTGGTACGCAGTATTGGAGAGCTTGGGTGTTATTGGCATGGCGGTGTGAGTATCCCACCTTCATCCATTCTCTTTCCGTTGTTCAAATCTAGTACAGGTTGCAGGTTTACATCCTCCAAACATTCTTCACGACTACTGGCCGGAGATATAAAGTATAGAATGTACTAGTTTTCGAGGGCCAATTATATTTATGGAAATCAACTACACGACCAATCGCTATCACGCAGATGTTCTTCACCAGCCGTCTAATTGCAGAGCATCACCCGCTCTAACTCGGCCCCGATTCAGCCAAGAGTGAATATTGATCTGCCATCTTGCATGAGACAGCAACATCCCTCACCCCTGTTCTGATATTCGTTGGAGCCCTCGCCAACGTCAGATATAAATTTCTATGGCCACATACGAGACGAATACTAAATGAGAACGTACTAGGTCAAATCAACTGGGCGAGTGAAGGCGTACAACACATCACCAGATACAACGTAAGTAGGAGGATACTAGAAACAGTGGTCATAAGAGCCATCACGTATGTCCACGTGTTAGAAGCAGGCAGGAAAGGAACAGACTGAGAGCGAAGGTCCAAATAAAGAAGACAAATTAATTAATTAAGAGACACCTCAGTGGTCTCGGGACTTCCTGGGTCAGGGTAGTTGGCAAGGGGGGGTGGATCGGGAAACAAATAAGATCTTACCTATACTCGCCCTCAGCAGCTACGCTGAGCTCCTCAATCTCGCCTTGGATAGACGACAGTGATTCGGCCGCAATAGAGAAGAACATCAGCTGGAAAAGAGAAATTTGTAAATACGAGAGGGAGGGCACTGGCAAGGAAATATCGGACCTGGGCTTTAGCGAGCTCGTTGAGGTTCTTAATTGGCTCAGGCTGCAAGTAGGTTAGTGAATGAAAATGGGAAAAGACAAGGGGAACTCACGTTTTCAAGAACCGTCTTCATGAGCGTGATGGCAACTTCGGTCTTTTGAACGAGATCGTCTTCTGCGTTCTCAACTTCGAGCCGCGCATGTTCTTGTCTTTGCGGGCTGGCAGACTTGAGCCTGCGACTGGCGGTTGGCCTCCACGCACAAAGTGAGAAGGGGAGGGGATGCAGCACTCACGTTTGCTTCGCAGCGTCCAACTCAAGTCTACTGCCCTTGACGGCCTGCCTCGCCTTCATTGCTACGGCAATAGACGTGGACAACGTCGTCTGCCATGGATGTAGGAAATTTTCCCGAATACCCGCATCTTGCTCTAACCGGGCTTCTGAGACCTTATCCCAACCAGCCGCAAACAATGCTAGCGCTTTGCCGAGACGGTCTTCTCTCCCAGCGACGGTGGCTTGGAGGGAATTGGACGCGGCTGCGGAAGCGCGTACGAGGGCGTGCGGGAGAGTCTTGTGTGTCGGAGGCCGTGGGGTTGTGGGTGATTGAGGTACGGGGAGGTTGGTGCCCTTGAGGTTGGTGGCAGCAAAGGAAGTGATGTTGTACCCGATAGAAGAAGATAGTTCGGAGATTGACTCTTGGATCTGGGTTGGGTAGTCGTAAGATTCAGAATCGTAGACTTTGGTTATTCTGATATAAGAGATTATTAGGGCAATGTATGATAAGTTGAGAAAATGTTACCTTAGTAACGAAAGGTGAGCATTACGGAGGGCATCGACGCGAGCTTCTAGATCCTTGTATTCTAACCTAGTCGTTAGTACTAGTATAGTTCTGACAACGATAACATACCTTGAGGAAGTTCTGTGATTTCATCCTGCGCAACTTGACCCAAACGTTCCCTAGTGGCTTGTACGCTAGAATTGAAGCCTTTCGATAGCTTGTTCCCTGCCTGAGCAAAGTTTATGCTGTTAATGCTTGCTTGCAGCTTAGTCCAGCCGTCCATTGGTGTTATGAGTGTTGTGCTGGACGAGAGTTACAAGTTTATGGAACAGTCACTGGCTTGGTCACGCGGTCCGTGCACGACGCGTCTCTCAAACTCTTTGTACATTTCTCAATTTATCATTCCGAGTCTCTGCGAAAAATTAGATGAACCATCCGACGCTTGATGCATATGATCATGCACGCCAGCATCGAAGCTGATGGGAATACGAGATATATGAGAGATCAGCATTGTAGGCGTCAAAATGTCGTAAAGATTGTACAAGCGTGTCGCTCATGAGTCAATAAAGATATTCGGACTCGGACAATATATCACTCGAACTGCTTATCAAGGTACTGGCGGATGAGAGCCATAACCTCCCGCTTCACAGCCAGTGGAATGGATGCTGTCACAGGAAAAGAGGTTAACAAACAAACTCCCGAACCCCAACTAGAACTTACTTTGAGCATGTGGGGAATACTCGTCAAATAATGTTTGAAAGGATAAAGGATTCATATTCCTGGCACGCTCTAAAGACAATAGAGATGATCTATGTAGTATTAGATTCTGAATTATTCGCACCTTTCGAACGATCCTTCAAGTCGTCCGACCATCCGGTTTCATTAAGTTTAGAGTTGAGGGTCGACTTGATTCTGAGCTAGTATAAGCCGGAGCTGATATACAAACAAGTAAATTACCGATCCCATTCCCCAGTTTCCACCAAGCGGTGGAGAACCTGCGGGTATAGAGCCTCAACCTCGGCAGAGATTGACGCGGCAGGCATGCCTGCCACCAAGATGGTTGTGCGGAAACTGTAATGGTGGAACAGGTAAGTCAGTTTATTCAATAGAATTTCAGTATGGCCTATAGATCCCTTGGGCAGTCGATATGTGATCACGTGGTGGTGTGAGTTGATTCCGAAAACTTGAGTGACCAACGAACATCGTCCACGACAACCATCATGGCGTCCCACGACAACGATCCTTTTTACCTTAGGTTTGTTTTTCTTAATACTCATTAGGCTCATAACCCAGCTCTAATCATACTTCAGATACTAGTATGCCGTTTTTAACTATACTTCATACTGTTCATTCTCATATCAAATTTCATCTAGTACGGGTCATTCCGGCAAGCACGGGCACGAGTTCCTCGAATTTGAGTACTCTCATGGCCGTCTTCGATATGCCAATAACTCGAACTACCGCAATGACAGTCTCATTCGCAAAGAGAGTGAGTTAGCTACGTTCCTTTTCTTTGGATGTATGACTTAGTCACAGTGCAGTGTGGGTAGGACCTCTGGTCGTCAAAGAGCTCAAGAGGATAGTTGAGTCCAGCGAGATTACAAAGTACGACCAGACTCTTCTTATCCTGTGGGTGAAATAACACGGTGCGGATTACAGAGAAGATGACACGAACTGGCCAAAAAAGAATATCGTTGGGAAGCAGGAGCTTGAAATTCGTGTTGGAAATGATCACATCGCCTTTGAGGTGCGTATCTTGAGCCTTGCCACACTTTCTTTACGTTTGACCTGCCACCTTTCTAGACGGCAAAAATCGGCTCTCTAGTCGACATACAGGATAGTGAAGATCCGGAGGGGCTTCGTGTCTTTTACTATCTCGTACAAGATCTCAAGGTACCTATTTCCTCGCATGCGCATCCACCTTGGTCTAACATTTTGGTGGGATACAGTGTCTCATTTTCTCGCTCATCTCTCTCCATTTCAAGATCAAACCTATATAAGACGTGTTGTTCTGTTGTTAGGTCTTTCGGTTGGTGATGGGGGTAGGAGGTTATGGACTGGAAGCCTTCTGTCGGTTTTTGGGATGAGGTGCGGGCTCGGTGGACATTCCCGTAGTGTGATCATTTCTGATCTCCGCATTCTCAACCTGATCTGACGCCACCTCATTTCCAATTAGCAGCAGTCCTAACCCATCTTCGCCTTGATCAAGAAAGCATACAATTGTCGTAATAGGTAGGCATTTTTGGTTGTTCATCCTACCCCTGTAGCTTATTTTTGGGATAGTTTTGAATTGGTCCGAAATCTATTTGTGTGTATCCCCGTTCATATTGTGCAACGTTGTGTTGTCAAATGGGCACTTTTCGCACGACTCCCAAATGACCGAATGGAGTGTACAAGTCATTCCCATAGCAATTTGCTGTGTGTTGCTGCTTTTGCATGGTCTAGTAGCACCTCGTTCCCTTGTAAGAGAGACAGAGGACGAAAGCAACTCAAAAGCCCGAGCCACAAAGCGGCAGATCCCGCTTCCCCGCAAGCATTTTCAAATATCGGATCCAAACTAATGATCATACCACGTTTCCCAGCGTTTTAAAATCCTTGTTCTTTCTCGCTTTATCTTTCTCTCCAGCGCAGTGTCGCTCTTTACTTTCCGTCTTCCTATTCTTAATACCTTCCCGTTGCCTGTGTACATCAGCTTCATCGCAACTCATTCTGTAACTTGGCGCACGATATCCTTGTACAACTATTTCTATCATCCGACAAATGTCTCGCACGCAATTTATTGTGGGCAACCATCATCACGTCCCCTCTTCCATCCATGTAGCGCCTGCTCTGAAACAAGTGCCATCGTCAAATCTGTCCACAGATTCGGTTCGTCTGGCAGCGTTGATGAGCGAAGTGGATAGGTGGCTCGCTGCTCTCCAGAAAGGGATCAGGGAGTTGGAGGATAGGCATAAGAGGCGTCTGGCTTCGGGTAGTAGGGATCCTGACGGACGGATTGAGTTTATCCGGGCCGAGGTGGATTAAGCTAGTAAGTTCGTGAATAGATTATACTTCACAGTATTGACTCCGTCCATGTAGCGTTGGCTGGATGGTATACACTGTAGATGTAAAGGTATTTTTTTTCAAGTTCGTTATGTCCCCTACGAGCCGCTGGCGGTACCTAGTTCAGCGTTCAGGGAATTGCTAGTGCTATTGTTTCCTATTCTCCCAACCTAAATTGAGTCCCGAAACTCACTCCAGTTTTAGTCAATACATCGTGGCATACACCCTGCAAGTTAACTTTGTCAAGCACATCATAAACTAGGAAATCTGTGGATGTTTACTGCTTGCTCGTCATTTTCTAGGGCTATACAGATAGGCAAGAGGGCGCGAGACCTTTCGAAAGCAAATCACCCTACTAAGCGTCTTCCTCCGAAATCTGATAAAGATCAACCATTGCCTGGACCCCTTCCATGGCTTTTAAGAATACAATCTTCCAGCAGCCTCTGCATCGTGACTCTCAATTCTTCATACTCAACCTTAAAATTGTCGTTCTTCTCCATTATCACATCCTACCCTATTTGGAAGAAGCTTATATTCCTGGGTGGTGCCCTTGTTTGCCGACCACCATCTACGTATTACATCCTCGTTCTCGAGCCCAGTGACACCCAGCATGATGGGAACTCCCCATTTATGGACTATCTCTTTCCCAGCTTCCAGGTTCTCCGAAGAGGATGGTGTTGGGGGTCGGTAGGGGTATGTTTTTCTTTGCAGGTGTGCGGCGTGGTGTTGTGGAGAAGGTTGGACCCAGCATGCTCAGGATTGGGAATAACACAGACTTGCTAGTGACTGCCAGCTCACCGGGCGAGGTTCTAAGAATGTACGTCTGATAGGACAATGGTTGTAAAGGCCAGTTGTAGGCGTCTTGTGCTTACGTTTCTACTTCGAGTATCTGTCGAGTTCGCGAAGTCTTCGAGCTGATTGACGTCCTGATATAGTTCATCGAGTGGCCTGTTGAGTTATTTCATGTTACGATCTACATGACGTACAAGCAGCGAAACAGGCGCGTAGTTCCAGTTCATTTTGTGGTACCGACTTCAGCGTTCAAATAAATGCTATCGGTCCTGCACCCAAACATCACTCCAGAAAGCTCATGACCATCTCAAGTTTCAACGTAGATCCTGCAAGCTAACTTCTTGAGTTTGGTATAGGAATCAAGTGGATCGTGAACGCTCTGAGTCACTGCTGACTCGTAGTCTAAGGATATCTTCCTAGACCAGGCCGCCTGTAGGCAGGGGGAAGAATGTCATTTTCGCCTCATCTGCCGAAAGGTTATAAAGATCAATAATTCCTTCTAAAGTTCCTGGACCAATGACCTGCAGTCACCTGCTGCATCTCTGCACTCGCATACCCATAGACACCAGGCCATGGAACCCCTCGACTGGGTTGGCCTTCCATAGTCTCCTGAGAGCGTTTCCTGTGCATTTTGACTCTCGGCGATTCTTCATACTCGTCCTCAAAGGCGTCATTCTTCCCCTTTAATGAAGTTATACACGCTACCCCATTCGGCAACAATCCTTGCTATTGGAATGGGGACTTACTGCCTTGCCATCCTGCCAGTGAGTTATCTATCACGACCTCATGCTCGGCCTCGGTGATGGCGAGTACGACGGGGACTTTGCACTGACAAACAATGTCATGGAAGAATCGCATATTCATGCGTGACGGACTTGAGCGCTTGAGCCTTGGTCCCCGCACACAGAACACCAGGAGATTCACTTCTGTGTCCAAGCTTTGGAGAAGGAAGTAGAGCTGGACAATAGCTTCTGCGCTGGGTTTTGACAAGACAAGTTGTTATTTGGGCTGTATCATGCAAGGTCCAAAAAAAGATTTGCCAGAAGAGCCTCAGTCAACCGTAGCTCATAACAAATGTAATGTTAACTGTATTTTCTCAACTAGTCACTGATAGGGAATCTCAAATACAAATGATCGTTGATGAGGTCTATCACAGTGGGTGATACTTGTTTCATTATCATAATACATGTAGTTGGGAATAACTAGTTCATTCCAGTGCATGCACTCACAACAGCAGGAGAAAGAAAGGAATCAAGGCTCCTCTGAACATTGAAACTTGCCTCCTAATGGCAGTTCAAGCCTGAGTAGCCTCACGATGGTGATCTTCTAGCAGTCTCTTTAGCACCTTTCCGTAAGGAGTCTTGGGTATCTGTTCACAGTGAGGCTGATATCCCAATATTCAACGTAGCATACCTTTTGCACAATTTCAATCCCACCTGTAAGCCACTTGCCTGGACACAAGTTTTCTTTACACCTCTCATCCAACAGCCTTAAAATTTCTGCCCTGCCCTCCTCACCTTTTTCACCAACCATTTCTCTGGCAGAAGGGCTGAGAACAATCCATGCGCAAAGTAACTTCTCATCTATGGGGAGTATCACCAGTGGATTCAAAGCTAGCAGGAGCAAGGAAACAAACCCATCCCCAAAGAAACAGCTCCTACACAAGCATCAGCTACAAGCCCGTGAGGATCTGTGCGGAGAACATCCTCGATCTCCCCAGGCGATATAACAATACCCGACACCTCGACGATATCCTAAACTGTAATTTAGAACATTGCATGGAATAAAAGAGTCAAAGAGATCCTACCCTGAGACGATCGAAAAAGCTGTTGCCGATCATCTTGTCTTGCATGAAAAACTAGAAACTACATACTCACAAGAAGTTTCCATCTTTATCGGCCCATACCAGATCTCCTGTCTTCAGCCACTTACCCTTTCCCACCCCATCCAAATCAACAAATGTCTCCCTCGTTGCTTCTTCATTCCCAAAATATCCTATTGTCATGGTTCTCCCTTTGAGGAAAAGCTCTCCTACTTCTGCAGTATCGCAATCAGCACGAGATCCGTCAATGCGCAGGATGCGGGCGGAGATCCCAGGATTCAGAATGCCCAATGAGGATGGAACCCTGTCACGGTAGCCTAATGCTGGCTCGGTTATTGCTTGCGCCTGTGGACCAAGGGTGCAAATGGCCCGAAGATCAAGGGAATAGAACATACGTTTTCTGACAAGCCATAGCCTAAGATGAAACATGTTAGCAAGAAAATGGAAGAAGAGAGCATGAATCACCAACGTTGAGTGATTCTCGTGTGTTCTGGAATGATTGCTCGCATCTTCTGAACCAGTTCCGGCGATAAACGGGATCCAGCCATCGTTATGTTCTCAAGGGAACTGAGATCAACCGCACTGAGGTCGGGGTATTCGAGGATTTGACGCATTAATCCAGGAATAAGATTGATGCGCTGAACACCGTATCTGTTGTAAATTAAGGTCGACCGCAGAAGGAGCGACATAATACTTACTTTTGGATGGCATTCAATGCAGCTTTAGCATTCCACTCACTAAGGATAACCACAGACTGTGGTTTGGTGAACGCGGTAAACAAAATGGAAAGGGCAGAGGCGTGACGTATAGAAATGGAAATCATCCGGGATGATACGCGTGTGATAGGCTATATGCGAAGCAGCGTTAATGTGAGAGAAATGTCTCATGGGAAGATAAATTGACTTTATATACTTCGGCCACACACTCATTCACAACTATTTCTTGTAATACAGCATGCTCAATGTTTCCGTGCGTGCCCGTCACAGCTGTCAACCAAGTGAGGATCAGTAACTCCATGAAGCCAACAAAAACTAACCTTTAGGGAGACCTGTTGTCCCACTCGTAAACAACAAATAGGCAATCGTGCCATTGTTTGCAGGGTGCACGTTTGCCTGCGGGAGATTGGTACTCTTGATATGATTCATCATTTTGCCAAAATGACCATGGGCTTCTTCCTGACCCGGATCGCGTAATAGTTTTATGTTATGGTGAGCGATTCCAAACTTTTCCACAGGAGTTATAAGCGGAAGAAATTCGGGATCGACAAAAAGATGGGAACACTTCGACAACGATAATGCGTATTCGAGTTCTTGAAAGCTCCAGTCATGGCCCAATAACACGAACGGAACTGCAAGAAACAGAAGGGAATGAATGAGAGTCACATATTCCTGTACCACAAGTGAACATGTTTAAACCGGAAAAGGATGAAATGTAAGCACCCACCATGGAATTACGACCGACTACACCAACCACATGGCCTCCCTCCATGGATAATTCGAGCCCGCCATTCGATAGACTAGCACTCAAAGCTGTCGCGCCAACATGAACATCATTCAGGAACTCTTTGAACGTTTTCCGTTTCTCCGTCTGAGCATCAATGTACAACAGGTAATCACCCAAGTCAGTTTGGTCGGGTCGACCGAAGAGTAGGTGGCAGACGTTTGAGTTCAACGTCTGAGGAACGTCAGGGTATGGAGAGTGGAAGATCATCCGAGTCTGAAGGCTATTAAGTCGAAAATGAGTGTCACTAGGCGGCCCTAGGTGTCACTAGCCTGAGTACCACTATCACAAGGGTTGATGATGATCGACCATCAAGGTAAATCTATCTTATCGATTCTCCTATATGAGTGTCGTCCTCAGACACGAAATTTACAAGTCTGGCTACGGGAGACTACGATTCTCCCCTAACGATCATGACTATATTTTTCAAACTCAAGAAGGCCAATGCCTCAACTAAACTTGCGTATTTCTCCGCAAGGCCAAGCTGGGAGGATCTTACCTCCAAAATCGCCCATCTGTTTAACATTCCATCCGATCGTGTTGGTGTTGCTTTCGTTGAGAAAGAGGAGCCAATTATTCTCAGCGGCGAAGACGAACTTCAAGGTTTCTACAAGTGCAAATCTTCCGAAGTAATCGATCTCGTCGTGCAGGACACATTGGCTCCTGATAGTGAGTGCACTTTTCAGTGCCTCATTGGTTCTTACTCACGTAATTCTCATTGACGTCTCGTTTGTTTCCCCCTCACTTCTCCCGATGTATCTCAATTGTATACGTTTTCACTGCATTCGCCCACACACTCCGCTGGCTTTCGATTCGCATTAGCCTCAATCACTTCAACTTGGCCACAAGATACCAATCTGTCTGATTTTTTCAAGAGCGGTACGTAATCAGCAGCAATCATGAACAAATTGGTTAATCATTGGTTCAGATGACAAGTTTAAGCTCTTCTGTTGGGTTCTTGGAGGGTTCGGTGGCTCCTTCCCTGTTGACATTGGCGCCAGCAAAACAGTAGGTGATCTGAAGAACGCGATAAAGAAGGTGAAGGTGCATGCATTTGCGAAAATTGACGCCGACACTCTCAATCTTTGGAAGGTGGGCTGGTTGTTGATTTGTGCAACTGCGTGGTCATCGCGGCTGACACCGTCCGGCCAGCTCACCGAACCAGAACTTGTGGACCCGGACGACACTCTTCCTGAGCGCATGGGGGTCCGAGGTAACAATTTGATGACGTTCGCGACAAGGCTGAGCTCTGGAAACAAATTATCGACCCTCTTTCCGAAAAACCCTCCAGAAGGACATCTCCACATCGTTGTGCATCATCCATCCGTGGGTAAGAGCAGGTCTCCTGTCCTGTTGATCGATTATTGCTAACCGAAGCTTTACATTTGTGTCTGTGTCACCACCACCATTCGCCTGTTGGTCCTCTGCTCATTGATTCTATCATTCCATCCTCCTGCATCTGTTTCCTATCACCATCTCTCCCTGGCCACTGTATCCACCCCTTTACCGCATCCTTGTTTCTCTATCGCCGCTTCTCATCACGCCATTATCAGCAGTCACACTATTTTCATCTGAGAATACCAATCTCTCCCCAGACTCGCGGCCACCCTGGCTGGTTGAAATTCATAATAAGCTCTGGGGAAAGCGCGATCTGTTTGGCCAGATTTTCCGCACAGCAAATCTGGCAACAACCGACTTCATTGAACTTCAGCTCCGACTTGAGAGTAACGATCCATCTCGAAGCTCTCCATCCTACGTGGCGCAAAATGTTTTGGACATCAAGTCAGACTTCTTGCGCAAGAAGAGCACTGCAATTCCGGAGTCGGACACTATTCCTAATGGCAATTTAGTGCCCTTAGTATACGTTAGTACAATGGACATTGATGCTGCGGCCAACCACGAGGATTGCGATGACAGCGCCGAGCCCTCAGTGATTCGCAATATGTCTGTGGAACTGGCTAGCCTGACAAACACCTCTTCCACTTCCAAAGCCCCCCCATGTGCCCTGCCCATCCTCGATGACGCTATGAACGTTGACGCCGATGGTGATTCAAGCGAGCCTGATTCTGCGGATAGCAACGCCACGCCACAATTTGACAATTGTCCTGACTATATCCTCGCTGACGCGGCCGAGCTTTCCACGGGATCAGCCGCAGTTCTCCCCTGCATTATTCGATATATGGACCTTACTGCCCTCAAGTTGAAGCACCTAAGTCGTGTGCCACGTCTAATGCTCATCCGGGACGAGTGGAAGACTATGATCGAGGTGTTCAACGGGAGAGAAGGCGGTGTCTATGGGAGCGCAGTCTTTACAGGTTCACCAGGAATTGGTGAGCACTATTTCCGTCTTCGAACTCGTGCTTGCATTTTCACCAGCTAACTGATCATTGAAGGCAAAACTTGCCTTTTGTATTACATCTTAATCCTTTGCCTCATCCGAGCCCAGCCGGTCGTGTTTCAAGACATGGAGGGGGATGTTTTCCTTATCACAGACATGGTTCTACCCCAAACAGGAAGGGTGACGGCCCCAGGAGACGATGTTCTTACACTTGTCGATGCGGATGGTGAATTCTGTATCCCCAATAAATACTTCTTCCACACACCCAACCTTAGAATACTCTTAATGTCGTCGCCGAGGTCCAGAGCGGATCGAAGATGGCTCATTCAGAATGTCCAGGACGAGGGGGCAGTATATGTCGTATCACCTTGGCTCCAGGATGAATGGCTCATTGCGTCGTAGGTGGATTATGTTCCCCTCGTTGGTTCATCGCTTACTTTTTTTAGGCTGTTTATAGCGAAAATGGATATCACATTGCAGCGATTTTGGGAGACGGCGCGGATTTGCGGATTTGTGCCCCGTGAATTTTTGAATGCGGTCGGGTCGCCTGTAGCACGGGCACAAGTCCGAACGAAAATATCGAAGGCAATCGAATCATGCAAAGATATTAACTAGGCCATCCATTCGATTGCTGGAGATCTGGCAGTGTGTAGTGATCCCCACCAACCCAGGGGGATCATGTTTGTATCTATTATATTTCGAGGCAGCTGGTTTCTATAAAACCAGCTCCTTCCTA
>QLOJ01000961.1:0-27703 GCA_003313625.1 Tricholoma saponaceum
CCTCTTACCTACTGCTGCTTGTTAACCACTCTCAGCTGTGTTTTTTTTCTTAAATAGGATGGAAGTTTTCGCTCATTCGTTCCTTGAACACCTGGCAGCAGAGAGAACGAAGAAAACTGGGGTTCTCATTGGGCCGCATGGACAAACTCTCGGACGAGCCGTGTAATATAGTGACCAAAGCTGCGAGGAAGATGACGGCGAACCCTAATGAGAGAGGGAGGAGAACGGAGAGAGAGAACTGAAGATCTAGAAAGGGCCCAACAAACCCTGGGGCCCGACGACCGATTTGTCTGCATTTAAACTACTAGATGGAGTTGAGTCCGAGAGGCGGATATAGTACTTCTCGCCTACTGCTGGTGCACAACATGCGTTTCATCGTATTTCGAAGTTGGAATTATGGTTTAGACGTGTATAAAGCCGCATGTCTAAATGTTTGGCCGTGATATGAGGATGTTGGTGGATGAACTAACGATGAGCCTGAGGTTAGATCATCGATCGGATAATTAGTACAAGGATTGTGTATCAGGGAGTTGCGCAGTTACCCGAGAACAAGATGAGCCGCAAAACTGTGGGGAGAAATAAACAATTCTAGACATCACACACGCAGGACTCGGAGTCAACCTCTTGCCAATGTTGCCATCGACCTCCGAGTCCGTCGTCCCGAGAAATAATCTGCAAATGAGAACTCAGAAGTGGTGATAAAAGATGCGAGTACTTAGCTAACTGTGACACTGGGTGGCGTCATCACATTAATGCTGGCATTACATTTACTCTTAACCTGGGAAATAGGAAAATCATCATGATCATGAGGCGTATCAATAACTTGAAGAAGCGAAGGGTCAAATTCGATCACGCATCATGATGAACGCACGCACTCCCGTCTCCAGTTCTTCACATATACATAGTATATGCTGTGCGCCCATAAGCCTATATGTGCAAAGCGAGGCGCGAGTTGGTTTCCGCGTCTCCCGGGGCGGCAGGAGCCGCCCATGCGTCGAACTTTTTGTGGTATTATGTAAGGATTCCGGCCCGACAATCGACGGCCGGGAGGCCGTTAACGTTTTAACGGTCCCGAAAATCGATTTCTTCGATCACTTGTAAATCGGTCTTTGCTACACTCCGAAATTGATAAGGATATGATATGCGGCTCAAAGCTTTTGACTCGGAATTCGATGGAACCCACAACAACAAATTCGCAAATGTGAGAGCCATGGGCTCGGAAATGGTGTTGCTTTATAGTACGGACCGGTACTAGTATTCGAGGTGTCGCTGACTTCGAGTTATGTCTTTCAGTGCACCTAAATGGAGTTCTCTATCATCGTGGTATGCACCCTCGTTACTTACTGATGGCAAAGGAATAGCTGTTGAAAAATCAGTGACTTCATCTTTAGATAAAAGGCGGCACAAGTTCAATGCCTCCCTCAACCCAACTCGTTGGTGCTTGCTCTGCGTCCTTACCTGACTAGCTGCACGCTTGTGTATAACCTGAGTTCGCTCTCTGTAGTCTACCCCGATGGCCTTCATATCTAACACTCCCATGTTGAGCTTGTCACCAGTCTCTGGCAGCTTCCCTTTCCAACCTAAATACATCCCCTTCCTAGTTCGCGACTCTAAAATCACCCTTGGGTCGGAGCCACCAGCTACAGATTCGAGTTCCAGTCCCACAGCCTCACCTTCAAACGGCTGGTTTGCGCCTAGCTCCCCAGCCTCCGCCTTGCCCTTACCAGTTAGCTCATCGCACTCTGAGGTTTGGTGGGATGGCCATCAGGTTGGTTATGCCCCCACTTTTGCCTGGAGCAGACTAAATTCAACGCTGTGTTACTTTTAATTGCCACGATCAGATATGCATTCGCGACCTAGACTCAGCCTTTGGAACCTTCGTAAACGATACCAAAATAAAAAGCATCACAGTGCTGAAGACGGGCGACATTGTTGTATGTTGGATAACTTTCCTCTTCTAGACATTCGCACTACTTACTGATGCATGCTCCGCAGTGCCTCGGGGTGCAGATCTCCAGGAACAGCAACACGCCTACATATATAACTGACGACCAACTCAAGCCAATTATCACCAAAGTCACCCTTACAGGAGTGGCATCATGAGGGGTGGAATCGTTTCCTCAAAATTCCCTGGTAGACATCTTCGAATTCTGATTGATGCGAACTGATGCAGACGACCGGGTTCAGATAATAATTTTGATGACGCGTGGTTGAATATATTTCAAATTTGTGCCAAGTAAACTCTGGTTTACATTGTTCACTGTCTAAACTGGGTAATATTCCTTATTTAGAAGGCTCAGTATGAAAGGGTAAGTACGATCTGAGGAGATCACCTAAATGTTTTCTGGAGTACTGGTAATATGACTCGTTCGCCGTGGCACGCGCCTTGCTTTGTTCACACAAGCATGACTCGGACTAGTACCCAGGACACCCAACTTTTGTCTCATCGTGAGAGGAAGTGTGAAGATCGGTGGGCACTAGTGGATACCTTACTCACGCAGGTGAAACCCTGTACAAGGTGGTCCGTATAGCGGAATGATTGATGATCGGCAATAACCACTGGCACGGTCACCACTGCAGCCCCCATTACTATACTCCATGGCTTGTGTGGCTCGCTCAGGCCCTGGAAGAATGCTGGTTGACCCTTTATTCAGAGCGAGATTTGCCAATTGCTTTGCACTCTATTCGCGCCCGGCATACGGAAAAGCCCACCGCTTCCATCATTTGATCAGGCGTGGGCTGTTTTTATTATTAATGGGGCACAGTACATAGGGCACAATGGCACCGGTGATGGGTTAATGTTCTAGAAGACAAGGGGGAAGTACGGCTCGGGAGCCTGGTAATGAATTAATAAACACAGGAACATGCGAATCGAGATGGAGCCTCAGTACATCGGCTAGTAGCATATCCAAAACAATGGTGGAAGCTTTAGTAATTTGAAGTTGAAAGCACAACTCAGGGATTTTCATACGGTGACAAATGACAGCAAAATAAGTGGAGGTTGAGGCTCCTGCAAAGCATAGGCCTGTGTACAGTAAATTGACGAAACTCAAGACACAAAACAACTGTTTGTCGCCCAATCCGGTGAGCCTTGGACCCCTAATACTCAAGAACTATCCTCTGCAGTAAGGTCGATGACAGGTCCTGAGCTGACCAGAGCACTCTTCTTCCTCTTTGTTCCGGCGGCAGGCACGACAGGAGGAACTGATGAGGATGAGGCCGCAATACCAGTCCGGAGATTGTGCAATACTCCAGGACGGACACTGGTGTTTGTGGCGGCGTCACTGACTGTTAAAATGAACTGCTGAGTTCCCTGCAGGGCCTTTAGAAGATCGGCATATCGGTTTCCCATCAGTTTCGAGAGTACATCATCGTCCCCAATGGTTCTTAGGAATGTTTTTGCTTGGGCAACGCGAGAGGCCCACTGCGACGCTGCGACAATCTCAGGCCGTTTAGTCACTGATATCCCATGCGGGCTACCTCTCCGGACAGTTTGGAACGTAACAAGATCGGAAACAGCACTCAGGTGACGTTCAACATGCGTTCTACGTGCCTGTGGGTATCGGAACATCTGTTGGGTAGCGGAGCTAGAAGCTAGAAAAGCGTTCACTTGATTGCAATCAGCACAACCACAGCCGATCTTCCGGATCGCAGGGTTGTCAGTGCAAGATCTAGCCCCCAAAATATCCCTCAGGTAGCTTCCGATGAGGAGCTGAAGCAGGTCGGCGAACGGAGATGAACAGATATCGATGCCTTTCGTACGCAATAACTCCCGAAGGCGTGGAATAAGAGGGTTATAAAGTGTTTTGAACTTATCGAACACCGTACCCTGAACTTTCAGGAGAACAACGAATAGCTTTTTACAGGGCATCATATGACCAGTCAGGAGGCAGAGTTCGACCAGCTCCAAGATCCGCAGGATTTTAGATTCTTGGACCATTACAGGTGTAGAACGCGAGAGATAACCCATGTACGGCTGAGCTGGCTGTGCAACCACTGTTTGCCATTGACGGACGGCCGTATCGAGACATTGGTCCACTAGTTTCTCGAAATTATTATTGGTTGAATCGTCTGGACTCTGGGTGGATGTTGGCGTCGAGGTCTCCAGAAGTCTTGTCTTGTTCTGGTGAAGAGCTTTGATGAAAGCAATGCAGAAGGTATAGGTCGAAGGGTTTTTGACGAGTTGAGGTAATATCCTAATGATAATCTAAACAATCAGAATTTAACAGGGAAGGGAGGAATACAGACACATCGATCAAGAACGAAACTCCTTTAAGGCATGCGACCTCAATGAGGGCAGGGATATCCTCCACCGCTGGAGTATTGAAGGATGCGAAGGCACGGGTTTCCTGTTCCTGAGACCATTTTTGGACAGCTGCGTGCTCATCGGATGGTGAGTGCGGAGAAAGTGCATTGATAAAAGCGATGCGATCGCTCAAGGATGTGGACCTCGACAATAACTCCTCGAAACTAGTAGGTCACCAACATCTCATTATTCAATGAATCAATGTGAGATTCGAAGTCACGTACCTGACACGCACGCCTTCGAACGAGAACGTTTTCCAAGCCTGGAGAAGTTTATCGATTCCGAAAGTAGAAATGGGCGAACCACTCTTCTTGATAACCTCCTTCCACCTTTCGAGGTCATTCCATTTCATGGCAAAGTCAGCCATAGTGGTCGTTGTCACCTTGTCATTTGATGTAAGTGATCTGATCACAAGGTTGGCCAGTGTCCTGTCGTCGGCCGTAGGGATTGTAGAGTTCGCGGTTTTCAACCTCTGGAGGGCGTACGTTACCCCTCCTGCTGAGAATAGGATGCTCGTTGCGTCACGTTCGTGAAGTAAAATTAACACTGTCCTGTGATACCCTGCATAGGTTTAGTAAAGCAACGGGGGATACGATGCGACAGGGGACAGACAGTGTTCCAGAGACCCAGCACCCTATAAAGTTACCGTTAGATCCCTGTCGTAGATAAGAGAAAAAAGACTAACATTACCCATGTAGCCTTCATATTCCTTTTCGTCTGGTTCAACACCTTCAAACGGATCTTTTGGAATGAGATTGTTTTCGTCGATATGAAGGACAGTGTTTTGGCCAAGAAGCGAATTTCCCTGCAAATCCACCAGGTTATCAACTTCAAGGGTTGTGTCAGACACCTCGATCATCGAGGGGGTCTCCCCGTCATCATCGTCATCATCATCAGAACTGTACCCGTACCGTCCACGCTTCCAACCGCGGTCACGATAACCGCAGTCATCGTCTGCTACCCCCGTGACGTTATATGACAAATTCGCAAGGCAAACCATAAACCCCAACTCCTCAGCTACGATTCTCAGATTCGCAACCTTATGCGCATCCTCGCCTTTCAAAGTCTTGGCACCATGTGCCAAGTTTGCAGGACTATATTCGTGCTTCAAAAGGTAGGCAACGATGTCTCGGTCAGCCTCGATTACATACGCCCCCTTGCCCCATTTGCGCAAGACATGCCGGAGGTGAGTGAGGGCCGTATTCATATCGGGGAGTGAAGGCTTTGGAACACCAGGGGAGGTATGGATCAAGTTGTAGGACAGCGCAAGACGATAACCTGATGTGATAGGTTTGACTTCATGCCTGACGTCGGTGTACCAGGCAAGGACTGAAGTTGAAAGAAGAGAGGTTGCCGCCATGTCTAGTATTTTTGTCGAGGAAGCATGAGAAACGTGGACTTGACCTCCTGAATAGGGCGAGGGCAGCAAAATAACTACCGTAGCGAACATTCCTTCGGCCTTTTCGGTACTAAAAGCAAGTTGGTATTAAATATTGATTGACTGTAGTGTCGATGAACGTACTCCTGATGAGGTAGAAAGCTAGAGTGCAATTGAACAAACAGCAGCAAAATGGACAAGAATGTACGTACTGTGATCCCGTCTCGTAGAGCAATAGCTTATACAACTCACACCGAGGAGGGACACTAGAGGGAGCGACTCCAAGTGCTTTCCAGACTGCAGGGACCACCGAAGTCTGGACAAATTGGGCCCACGCTGGATTATCGAATTTAACTCTCGTCGGCTCAATCTCCCAAGTATCTCGCACTTCAGTATCCACGACCGTGCGTTCTCCGTGGCCAAAAGGTGCTTGTGCAGAACACTCAATAATGGACTTTGCATCCCTTGGACTAAGCGGAAGCCCCACAGGACCTAGGCCGTCAATGTTCAGGCAGGGATTGGGAGCATCTTCAGCGACCCTGCCATAGTAATAGCTTCCCTTGAAGTTGAAGTCTCCTTCGAGGGCGTTCTCCAAGTCTTCCTAATTATAGGTAGTCAGCAGTATACTAGAAAACTCACAATGAGTCTATCATACCTTCAAGTCACCGCTGTCGGATACCTCAGATGACCCACTCTCATCTTCGTCTTCATTTTCATTTTCATCATCTTCGTTTACGTCTACGTTCATAGCACCGCCCCCATCTCCATCTGTACGTCCTTCTCCAGTCCCACTCGCGTCGGCTTCGGGTGGTGGCATTCCGCTTACTGCCTGAGTCGTAAGCATCGAGGACCCCACGCTGGTGGCCTCCAAAATAACACTAGCGCCTACAGATTCCTCTGTTCCAACGCATGGTGCCGTCGTAGGGTTCGAATCAGCTTCTCCTTCGGGATCAATACTTGGTAGCTCTGCGTCCTGGCTGGGCAGAACTTGAGACATTACAGCATCGGCTGACGAGGATTCCAATACACTTTGTGAATCTGGTAGTGAGTCCATTCGAGGCTCTAGCTCCTGCTGAAAATGAGATTGACGTGAATGTGCACACTACAGGACGATTGTGATAGGCCCTTCAAGTTCGAAGAAAGTTTTGTACGCGTCTGTCACGACACGTGGTAGAATTGTCACAATCGCGTCGCGTCGCGTCCGAGTCCTACTACGTCATTAAGCTATTCATATCGATGGTATATGTCAAGTTCTATAGTATGTGAATGGTAGTTGAAGAGTCATCGGAACAGAACAATAGATTCAAGCTGAAACCCTAGTAACTTAAAGTATCTGCAGACATAAAGGGGGGCTCGCTGTTACGACCGTCGCAACTTGTGAGGCTTGGAAACAATTCTGTGAGCGCAGCAATGCAATGGTTTTTCTCGCCTTCTGTCCGAAACCGGCGCGCGTTGATGTGGAGGTTCTGCAGACTCCAATTCGTATACCTCTTGAGGCGGATATGTTGGCAAAACTACACGGGTGAATTTAAGGCTGCAGTTGTGCTTGAATTTACATACCATTGCTTCATTAGACACGATAGAACCGCCATCGATGTTCATGTCCTTATAATCGCCAATGTACAAAGCCAAGTTGCGAAGATCAGGTAGCTTCTCAGAGCATAGGTCAAAAAATTGAGGGCTGACGAACTCGAGCTCCAGCGTCAGTGTGTGAAGCCTATTTTGCGGCGTAAACACGTCAAGGATCTTGCATACGTCATGGAAAGTAAACCGATAACCACGCAAACTGAGCAACTCCAGCGAGGCTGCCAAGGGTGCTAGAAAGGGAACTGCGCCCGGTAAATTCGGTGATTTTCTGTCTAATCCTAAAACTAGCGAGGAGAGAGAGGACAACTCCAGAGGCGGAAGGAATTTTGCAGAATTGCGAATGCCAGGAATCGTGAGCCGATTTAGACGATGAGCATGGAGAGGAAGGAAGTAGTGAGTGAACGATATAGACCAAGGTACGTCCACAGAAATGACTTCGAGGTGAGGAAAATGCCCTAATCCAAGAAATAGTAGTTTAAGGTGGGCGTCTGAAATGCTTGAGAAAGTTGCGGCAAGGCGGAATGATTTGAGGGTGGACTGATGATTATTGATAAAAGTGATCGGGACAGTCTGAGTTGTAGCTCCAGTCTTAAGGTAGAATAGGCCGTATAGCGATATGTTAAGGAGTTCGAGTTTGGGGAACACCAGAGATGGCGACAGAGCATGATTCATACACTCCAGTGTTGTGTCCAGCACCAGCTCTCTCAGGTTGGGGCCCAGTACAGTCCATGCCACGAGCAAGTAGGGAAGGCCAGTTCCGAAAGAGGTCGTCGCTTGAAAGTTCACGACGTAGTAAACACGAAGGTAGGTCAAGTTAGACATAATGCTAAAGGCATAGGCTAGCTTCTTAAGCGCTTGTTCTGGCGTTCCAAAGGGGGGATTAACCAAGGGTGGGCTTCGTCCTAGTAGTTGCAGTAGTAATAGTTTGATTCGATCCACAAGTCGAGGACTGGGTATATTTCTATCAAAAAACACAGTTGGTTGAAGAAGCAGCTTGTGGACTCGCGGAGCAATGGATGGTTCCCTACATCAGGAAAATAAAAGATCCGTCTCAGGAGATAGAATAAACTCCAACGAAGGTGGTGGACTTACTGTAGTCTAACAAAGCTCCATCGAGTATGGGCATCAAAACCACTGTGAAGAACCGCCTCTCTATAACGCAGATTCATCGCCAACTCGTAGAATGTATGATTGACACCGAAGAGAATCCGCAAAGTATTCCGAGGAAGAAACTCGGCGATGTGCATCCAGACGTCGTAAGGTAACTGCACCATGAGTGGCAAAGGAAGGGAAGAGGGCGAGGCGAGCCTGTCTACTACGTACTTAGGTAAGTCACAGTGCAACCGTGAGAGTTATGATCATGATTTCTCCTTTACTAAGTTACTTTGTCCCACTGAGTCTTGACTCGGACCCGATATCCCTCTCCACCGAACATGCTATAAACAAGGGCGAATTGCAAGAGCGAATTGCAAGTGGTTCTCCCGCAGTGCGAATTTATATCGGTTTTGCCTCTTACTCATCTTGAAAAACCGGCTACAGTGCGAGTGGCTGCGTTTTTTTAGGCAGTTCTGTTGCGCGTTATGCATTTCGGGAAAGATCACGTCGCCATTCTTCCTGGTTCTTGATGCGTCTTTACGAAACACTGGGAAGCTCAGCTGCATGACGAGAACGAATTGACTGTACATGTGTCCTTTGTTACCTGCTCATGGCCATAATGATTTCCTTCCGCTATACCTCCTGTTGGGATGATCAACGATCGATCGACAATCGATCTAGCGTCTGGGCAAGCCTGGGCCTCTGTCTCCTCCTTTTGTGGAGAACTATAAATGGTGTCCACCAAACTGCAAAATCATTCTCATCTGAACACTAGCAGAGACATTTAATTGCTAACAACTTGCTGTCTCTCTCCCTGTCCAAGGTCACAATGATAAAACTCGTGAACGAAACCAACGTAAGATCGTACATCTGAATTGTATTCTGGTAGCTAATCGATCTATTCACAGCACACCGAACTACGCGGCTCTGCTATTCCGGTAGACAGCGGTACCGGTTCCCCCCCTGTAAATGACGCGTACCTTTACCCCGGTGTCATTCAGAAGCCCAGTACTCACCAGCCCGTAAGTTGCTCCCCGCCTTTCGATCTTGCCTATCCCTAAATTGAATAACGAACAGTGCACTGCTTTCAATTTGTCGCACGCAGGGGCAGCACCCACCAACGATGTCCGGCCTACCCTCTCTCCATCATCATCCTGCTCTTCCGACAGCACCCTCGTAAATTCCCGTAGTTTCTGTTTTCAGGACTTCAAGGTGCTTGGTTCCATTAGCAAAGGCGCACAGGGCACGGTGTACTGTGTCCGCGACAGGCTTACAAGGGAGTGCATGGCCTTGAAGGTGGTTTTGAAGAATGGGAAAAAGGAAGGACAGATCCGGTCACTGCTCGCAGAGCAAAATACTCTCAGTCTCCTTAGCGGAGACCCTTGGTTCGTTAGTCTGCAGGCCAGCTGGTCTGACTCGCAAAATTTCTACTTGGCAATGGTGCGCGTTCCTGATTTTGTTTGATTGATGCGATTTTGACTAGATAGGTAATCAGGAGATGCACCCGTCCAATCTCCAAGAGGTTGTGTTAGAAGAAGGCAAGCTCCAGCCAGCCAGGGCTCAATTCTACATGGCGGAAATCGTTAGCCCTATTCCTACCCATGCTCTCTATTACTCACAGTACTCCACAATTAGATTGTTGCCCTCCGCTTCCTTCACTCCTGCGGGATCGTCCATCGCGACGTCAAACCTGCAAACATCCTCCTCTCGCGTAAGGGGCATATTGTGCTTGCCGACTTTGGTTTCGTTAAGGACTTCCACCAGGTGCCGTCACTAGACGAGCGGACGTTTCAACCTTATTGGCCATACCTACGTACAGATGTCCCAACGATGCCATATCGTGCTCCATGGCAACTGAAATTTGTGGCGAAAGGGCACTGTGGCACCCCCGTGCATATGGCACCAGAAATAATAATCGGTCATCCCTATGCGTTTGGCGTGGACTTCTGGGCTGCCGCTGTGACGCTTTTTCAGATGCTTACTGGACGAGTAGGTTTTTGCTTCGATGTCTTTCGTAGCTTACGCTGATGGTTTGTGCTATCAGCCACCATGGTTCGCAGAAGATCCTCGGGATACGAAGAACAAAGTATTGTATGACGGGCTTGAAATCAAGGAGGGCGAGATGGCGTACGACGTGGAGGATTTCCTACGGAAAGTAAGTCGATGTATTTCCTGCTTTTACGATTATGGCTTACCATCAATAATAACTACAGATGCTCAGGAAGCTACCTTACAAACGCCTCCGCAGTGGGCACGAAATGGAGTCCCACCCCTATTTTTCAAACATGTAAATCTTTTCTCCACTTCTGTCCCTCGTACGATCACTGACTTGTTGTGTTATCCATTCAGTAACTGGCATCTCATCGCCAAACATGCTGTTCCCATCCCCGCTGACTGGATCCCAATGCTGCAGCCTTCGCAGATGGCTTTTGACAATGTCAAGCCTATAGTCCCGGGGGAACCATACGATAACTGTGGTAATATGGATCCATATCCCCAATTCTGCTGGACATCAGAGCGACTCAGGAGAGTTGCTGATGTAGAAGCAGTTAACGACTCGGATAAAGTAGCGACAGTGGAAGAGGAACATTGGCATGGGATGGTTGAGAAGGTCAATAAACGACTGGAGACAACGCCACACTCAAGATTCTTCAAGCGCCTCATGAACGGGTTCAAAATTATTGGTCGCGGTGCAAGACCCAAGGGTCACACACCTCACAACCAAACCATCTCATTCTTTGCTCCTCGCCCTACGCCGGACACATCCTCATGCTCCTCTTCTTACACCAGCTAACAGAGGGAATTGTTAGCAATGTACATCAGATTCTAGAAGAAAAACAATTCCAGGTGATGGAAAAGGGGCCATACCTATGCTGGACTTGACGACCATTGAGCCGTGCTGTCCTCCAATGATTGAAGACCAGTCAGCGATATTGACGCTAATTATCCCAGGCTCTGCCTGCATTGTGTCTTTCGCATGGAGGATTCTACTGTCGTCAAGTACTAGGTCCATGATCTATCTATAGAAAGGGGTGTTGGATGGTGGCTTTGACGCGTTCACGTACACGGCTAAGATCGACTGACTCGAGGAGTGGTGCAGACCTTTTTTGGGGGGAGACCCGGCGATATCTATGGTCAATGATCACTGCACAATGTCTATGGTTCGAACAACAATATTGTGTGCATGTTTGTGGACTATCTTTTCTAGACAGCTTCTAGATCATAATGTTTGTCATTCGTCTGCAGTAATTTTGATATTTCCTGATTCAAAAGGCTTCATCGACCTAGTCCAATCATGCTGCCCATACGAGTGGTATACTCTAACAGTAACTTCGCTTGACAGGAGGTGTAGTACGAACGGGAGACGGTTTCTGGATTTCTGTTTTCTTGATAGACTATTTGTCGTGTTTCATACAAATTTTCATATGGGTAAATTTAGAAGGTGAGTTTCCATCATGAATAAAGGGAGTATGTAAAGTAAGACCATTGTTTGCACCAGGAAATGTTTCACATTTTCGACTTCTCACTCGTAGTCTCGATACCAACCTCCCCCACGATTTTGAAGATAATCGTTCATAAAGCCCACCTATAGTATGTGACCCCCTGTTCCCTGACTTGAGTTCCATGATGCCTCAGACATTCCATTGGTATTGGCACGAAAGCCCCGTCGAAGACGTAGCGCGCTATAAATTGGGTGGGTATCACCCAGTGAAGCTAGGTGACTGCTTTTCAACTCTCCCTGCCATCAACCCCGAGTCAGACTCCTCGACATTACCCCGCTATCGTATTTTGCACAAACTCGGGCATGGATCCTTCGCCACAGTTTGGCTAGCTCGTGACATGTTACCACCTGGGTGAGGTTCCCGTATACCGCTCCTAGTGTTACTCTAAAATTCATTCCTAGCTGCTTCGTCGCTCTCAAGATCATGGTCTCAGACCTTCCGGATAGCAACCGCGAGGCTCGTATCCTCAAGTTCCTTGCCGAAAAAAGTGCTGTCGATGTTGAGGGATCGCAGCATATACTAAGCTTGAAGGACAACTTTCAAATTAAGGGTCCGAATGGGACACATGAAGTCATTGTTACAGAAGTCCTCGCTTGTTTGCGTGAGCTTAGGCGTTATCCGGTGTACAACAAGGTGTGACAGAACGCGTTGCAGGCAATGTTTGAAATCTTACTTGTTGCGTCTTTCAAGCTCCGGGCGCGGTTCATTCGTCAAGCGTTTTTGGGTGTCTCGTACCTGCATAGTCTGGGTGTAGCTCATGGAGGTACGTGTACTTCATTTTCTTGGGACGGCTAAGCAAAAAATTATCGTAGACTTGCATCTTGACAACTTTGGTTGTTCACTTCCAGGACTCGACGAAAAATCAGAGTGGGATGTTATGGCGCATTTCCCCAGTCCAGACTGCGTACCTGTACTTGCTGTGAACCCGATGGATCATACAGCGTCCCTACCACCTTACATTGTGGCGGCTATATCGATGGTCGATTACATGGTAAAATCAAAGTCACCGCTCCCGATAGAAGCCCAGCCTCCTTCGCTTAAAATACTGGACTTCGGCAATGGTGCACTCCTAGTTTATGGTATTGGCTGCGTGTTAACTTGATATTTCTAGCATATCAGCAAGGAGAAGTCCGACCACCTACTCAGTCCGCAGTCAGAATACGCCCTCCTGAGATTGTCTTTCCCATGATTGCTCTGGGAATTAAGAATCCTGACTGGGATGTGCGAAGCGATGTCTGGTCCTTAGCATGCACGGTCAGTCTTGTTAGTCCCATTGATACATTAATTAATTTCATGTCCTGGGAGATTTACGAAATTGTCGCTGGGGGCACATTCTTTTACGGAGTAGGTGTACACGGTTTGTTAAATCGGATGGCGAAGATAGTTGGGGAGTTACCCCCTCTATGGGCGTCGTATTGGGCCTCGAATGAACATCTGAAGTGCGAAGGTACAGGAGCCCGTTTGTTTCATCGTCGCCGAGTCTCATTCATACTTTTGTCCCAGAAATCTCGCCTGCAAGAGCACACGCAGGGTGGATGGACCACAGGCCAGCCTTTGTACGGATCTGTGGGACTGAAGAGGAGGCTGACCGTCTGTTAAACCTTCTTCGAGCCATGTTTGTGCTGGATCCTGCTGAGCGACCTTCTGTTCGTCAAGTGATGGAAACTCACTCCTGGTTAGAGGCTAGTAATGATGGGTGACCTTGCACTGGGTCCAAGTTGTTACTTGTAGAGGTATAGCTCAACATTTTTGTTGAATGCGTCGTCTCGTGGTTTCTAACTTTTGGGTGTTGGTTCCTGTACCGTGTAAGTTAAGCCGTCTCTCTTTGTCTACCACTTTCGTGTAATGTCCCAGCCAAATAGATCACTGTTGATATGTCGTACACTCACATTCTACGTTAGAGCCCCATTATGGATATTATTCCACCAACACTTGTAGGAAACAATCCGGCTTCACTCCCTCCTGTATTTTTTTTGGCCATAAGCCTCCCCAAAGATATCGGGGCGTTCCTACCGGGCGGGGTTCTGAGCCCCTCCGCATCCTCGACATCCGCTAGCTCAATGCCGGTGCAACCGCACAAGACGGAGATTGTATGATAGTCGGTCATGTGGCATTGATGGAAGTTGCGAAGGTTCGGGAGACTGAGGATAGACGAGACGAGAACCATGAACAAGCGGATGATCTGCCCAGCGCGTGTACAAGAAGCATTTGAACCATCACTGTGACAAAACTGACATCCACCACCATCGATGTGTACACTGGTACACCTTCATTCGAAGAAGCGACCCACGCGGCTCCGATGGTAGTGTCGAGGGACATGGGAAGTAACTACCTAGGTCCATTTGGATACCAATTTCACTTCTCGATGAACGCCATCAAGTGACATCCGATGTCGCAAGTAGATGGTATACGCTCGGATCTGCAACCGTCACCGAATCAGTGAGTCACGACTAGTTGACTCGTGAAGGTTAGGTAGTGTAAAAGCCGTTACCAGAAATCCCAAGGTCTTCTCATCGTTTATGCTTTTAGAGTATCCAGGTAGGCGGAATTTCATTGGAAGATCTGTTGTAGAGGATTACTAACAAATACCACTTCGGTAGATGCATCAAGAACACAACATCCCCTGGAACATTCTCGCGTCCAATGTCAAATTCATACGCGAAAACCGTAGGGTCACTCCCTGGCGAACATCTTACTTTGCTCGGGACCTGCCTACACAAGGCAAAACCTTGAATCACTTCGCGAGGTCACTCGGAAATGCCACTATTTCGACGTTTGCGAAGACAGAACGAACGAAATATCCAGAGTCCTTAGTCCCTGACTCCTCTGGGGGAAGATATTCTCTGACGAGCTCCGAGATCGGTATCCCGAGTTCCTTAACGAGACGAACCAGCTCATAGACCACTGGATAATTCGCGCTAGGAAGATAGACAAGTGGAAACAGGTTGACGCGAATAAAGTGTATTACTCCTACTCCTGTCGAGACGAGGATCTGTGTGAGGTTGTGTGCACTCTCTTTCACGAGAATGCTCTACCTTCGCTTCTTATGCTCGCTCAGCACCCCAAAATACCACTGCACACTCTTCATTCCCCAAGTTATATGCAAAAGCATGGCACCGACGGCGTCGCAGGTTTTGCACTTTGGTCATACATTTTCTTCAATCTAGCAGCTGCGGCTGGCACATTGCAGACTAGAGAATACCTGGAGATGAATTATCAGTCATGGGGCAGAAGCGTTTTGCCGGCATTCCAGTCGCACACTCTGCCGCATCGAGAGTTCCTTGGCAATTCGCTCTTTGGTCCTCCAGACCGCACTACTCTACCCGTACCTCATCGCGATCTTCCTGCACTCAAGGAATACTTGAAGACGATGTTTAGGTTGCTTCACAGTTATGAAGTTGTGATGCGCGAATGTGGGCAGGATCCGAAATGGGAAGAAGAAGTGGTATTTACCATATGTAGCATCGTGAGTGGGATCAAACGGGATCTGAGGACCACAGATCTTGGTTACACTGTTCGATTTGCTTGTTGAATGGCATCTTGGGAATCGCCAAGACATTGACTTGTCATTTAGTCGAAGTGTGGAATGCAAATACATGGTTGTGCAAAGATACGTAATGTAGAAACTGAATTTGGATGTAAATGAAAAAGAGACTACCGCATCTCACTGCCGAAATAGTTTGGCCCAAAAGCCTCTGGGTCTCTCTGGCACAACCTCATCATCGAATTGTATCTTCACCGACCCGTCATGGACATCCAACTCAGCCTCATCTCCTAGCCATGCGTCGCCGTCCCGCCATGCTGAATAATCACCTACGAAATATTTTTTCTTCGTCTTCACTTCGCTGAACGTGGTGACTGCCGTCGTAACTTCAGGAGAGAAGTGCGTAGCGCCATCTTTGGTGGTGATATTGAGTGGCCCGTTGAAAGTACGTGGCAGGCTGAGGCTAACGCTGCCGTCACACGCTTGCAAGGTGAGAGAGATGGAGGGCCGGGGGAGAGGAGAGGACGGCGGTGGGCCATGCTGTGGCGCAGGTCATATGAGATGCGGGTTATTTTGAGATGAGAAGGTGGGTGGGAGACGTACCAGCCTAGCTTTTACTCTGCCATCTTTTGCCTTTATGAACATTGTCATGCGTTTCTTCGCTTCTCCAGGGATGTTCTTGGTATCATTCCCCTGGACGACAGTCACGTCGACATCGACCGAACCATCGTTGGCAATCACACTAAAGTTCTTCCGGACTTCGTTTTCGGCGAGTGGCGTCAAGAAGGATGTGGGTATAGCAAGGGCGGGATCGATGACCCATGCGCCTTTAACGCTCCCGTCTTTCTTGACGATGGTAATAAAGTTGCTTGGTCTGGGAAGGGGTGGTGATGACGGTGGCTGGGAATGCTGGGAATGAGCATATTCGGGTGGTGGTTCGTCCTGCAGGAGGTGGGAGTTCAGAGGAAGAACTTGGGCTCAGAGACCGTAAACTTACCGATGGACTTTGAATCTCGATGTCATAGTCAGGTACTAAAGTTGTCTTGACAGAGCCGAGTTCGCGTTTGTCGTCTGTCGGTGTAATGATCATGATGCTCACCGGGGGGTGCGAAGGAAGACGGTAAGTTCACACCTCGCGTTCAAGGCGTTTATAGCAGCTGTGCAATAACATGGGATATGATGCGCAGCCGCCGCAGTCAGTTGATCTGAAAATTACGTTCCGTTAGGACGACCTGCACTCCGCTGTTATTTTTGAAATTTGAATAATAGTACTTGGGTGTTCAAACCTTCAGCTGGCGTCAGGACTTGTGCATGGTGGAAGTCCGAAGTACTAGTCAATACTGAAATCTGAGGCTTGGATTCGGGCCGGCCGTGAAAACACCTTGTCGGGCCGGAGTTGCGGTTCAACTAGTATCACTACGTCAATATTAATGATGATATGGCGACAAGGGCAGTACATATCATATCCACAGTGATAGGAGTTTTCAATAGTCAATGGCTGAGATACTGGTAATCAATCTTATTCATGAGAGGGGTTTAGAATTGTACATTACGAATAAATCAGTGTACTAGATCGGTACGACTAAAGTTACAGAAGCAGGAGATAACGGTTCGGACCAGTAGCTTAGCGATGTTCGTCAAGCAAGACGATGCGAGGGCGGTTTGCTAAACTGCGTCGCGGAAGAGGCTTGATTGGCCGGATAGGTTTGAACGCAGTTATAATTTCGTCAGAGGATGTGGAGTCAGTATCGGAGTCTATGTCTGTGTCTTCTGAGGTAGAAGTCGAAGACTTGGACATTCCTGAATCAGAGTCGGAGGTTACATGTAGGGGTTTCGCGTGTGTACGGTCTTCGAATACGCCCAAGCCAAGGTCCTGACAAAGCCACAGTTAGGAGTTGACGTCAGATAAAGAGATAGGACCAGACACACCATCTCGATGTACTGGTCCATTCCTTCATCGACATGCTCAATATCTACGCTCTGGGGATCAGCTTGGGCACGTTGAGCAAGAATAGCGTTTGATGCTTCGAGTGCAGGGAGAAAGGCGTGGATTCGTGAAAGAACTAACGCAATGTATTAGGCTGAGGTATTGTATTTGTTTATTTTTTCAATTGGGATAGCGAACGTACGTTCCGTTGGAGGGTTGATTGCATGGGGCGTTCGGTTTCTGGGGTCAAGATTGAATGAGGGAGATAAGGTACGTCCATTCGTCGAGTTGCGGTCAAGTTTCTCCAGAGAAGACCCTGTGAGTAAGAGAACTTATTAACTGTAAAGACAAACTTCAATAAACGAACTTACGAAACCTTTCGAGCTTATCCTCCTCGCACTCGACCTCCAAAAGTTCGACGGGGCGAGGAGGCTTGTTGGTCTCGTTCATAGGTGCTGCGGGGATGATACCAAGTGAAGTGAGGGCTAAACAGCCGTTAGAATGAAGGCGTAAAACATGAACGAGTTGGCGTAGACGATTATGAAATGTCCATAAGCGTTGCGAAGAGTCTAAGGGGATACTCCTTAAATTGGCATTGTTTGTAATTATTATATTCAAGGTCTTTCGACCTTCAAGTGACTCAAACTCTAGTTCACTCTTGGTTCACTTCTTGAAGGCCTCAGGCTTCAAGTTGGATTCGTCGTCGACTGGACATGGGTTTTACGTGTTCCTAACTACAAAGGCCTAATTTCTGTGGAACACCTGGCTTGGAGTGGCCTTGAGATTTCTTCAATCGACCTTGAACACGCGAATGAACCATGTCTGCACTCCTTCCATTTCACAAAGACATTTTAGAACGAATACATGACCCAGCCACGAGCGATCTTCTGGTAATAGCCCGTGGGCTAGGGCTGCGCCGAATAGTCTGTACGCTTATGAAAATCTATGATTCACCTCAAAGTTTGGTTTTGCTAGTGAATGCCACACAGGAAGAGGAATCTGAGATTGGTGAAGAACTTGGAATTATGGGGTGCCGGAAGCCTGGGTTGCGGGTAGTTGGATTTGAGACGGGGAGCAAGGATAGGTTCGTTCTTAATCGTTCTTTAATTGTACCATTTCTTGAGAGCATATAAGACAGGATCTCTACAAACAAGGAGGCCTGATATCGGTCACGTCGCGTATCCTTGTCGTCGATATGCTGCAATCCGATATCCCCACACATTTGATTACTGGAATTTTAGTCTTACACGCAGAAAGGTATATAGTTTGTGCTCCGTCCAGGAGTACACGCTGAATATTTTGTCAATCAGGGTTACTCCGCTGGTGCTCGAAGCTTTCATCGTCCGCCTGTATCGTGAAAAGAATACTTCGGGCTTCCTGAAAGCTTTCACTGACCAGCCGGAACATATCACAAGCGGCCTGTCGCCTCTCAAAAGCATCATGAAAGAACTTCAGCTCCGCAAAGTACATATCTATCCACGGTAATATCTCATAGACAATTGTTGCGCCAGGTCTCATGTTCTGCCAAGGTTCCAAGCAGATGTCAAACAATCACTTGAGAGACGAAGAGCCGACGTTGTCGAGCTGTCCCAACCGCTTACAGAACCAATGGAAGATATACATCATGCCATCATTCAGTGTATGACGACGACCTTGTCAGAGTTGAAGCGGTCTAACACTAGCGTATGTGGTTACCAATGAACAAAATTCTACATCATCTCACATGTACGTTTGTAGCTTGAACTTGACGACTTCAACGTCGAAAATGCGTATTTCCGCTCGTTCGATGTCCTCGTCCGACGCCAACTCGATCCCGTCTGGCACAAAGTTGGACCTAAAACGAAACAGCTCGTTAATGATCTTGGCACACTGCGTCGCCTTCTTAAGTTTGTTACATTACTTCACTGCATAAATCCCCCATCTTATCAAGCTGATACAGTTATCTCCTAACCTATGACCCTCTCCAATTCCATGCCTACCTCGAAACTCTGATTGCAGCAAACTCAACGTCGGTTTCAGGTGGAGCAAAACAACACCATTCTCCTTGGCTCCTAACAGACGCGGCCAACATTATCTTCCAAGTCGCTAAACGACGGTGCTATACTATGAGCTCGACGTCTAAGAAAACACCTGTGCCTGTAATTGACCTTGTCAATGACGAGGATGTCTGGGATGCCCTGGATGAAGCCGAGAACGCGGGCCTAGATAACGGCAAGGGGAAGGGGAAAGAGGAGAGGAGACCAATTTGGATGCCTGAGGGGTTGGAACCCATTTTGGAGGAACTACCGAAGTGGAATCTGTTATCAGAGGTGATTCAGGAATCAGAGGAAGAGATAATAAGACAGGAGTTATTGCGTCGACCTATCACGGCTGGTGAGTATTTCTCCGCAGTTTTGTGTTGAATTATCGTGATGTTTTTCCTCCCCTCTCGCAGTGAATGAGGCAAGCAACACCATCCTTGTCATGGCATCCTCCACCCGCATCTGTAGCGTCATCAGCGAGTTCCTCTCGACGATGGACCCGGATGCCCCACCAGGGTCCAAAGGGCGTCGCATGATGCTCCGTAAGCTCCGGCTCTACCTCTGGTGGAAAGGACAGCTGAGCAAGCGGAAGCAGGACGGCAAATCACATTTCGGGCTTCCTGATCTTGTGGGTCAGCCTGGTGATGGGTTCGAGAAGACGTATGGGGACGGGGAGGGCGTTAGTGAGGCGTTGAAGAGGAAGGATAAGGTGGTGGCAGACAGGGCGGCAAGCCGAAGGAGAGTAAGAGGTGGGGCGCCGGCCGCAGCTGCGCCTCCCAGTGGACGAGATGCAGCTAAGGGTGTGTTGCAGGGTACGGTGATTGGAGATATGCAGAGTGAGGCTGATGATTTTGCGGAACTGTGAGCTTACTTTTTTGGGTTTCTTCAGGACAAAATTCTGATAGTTATAATTGTTAGGTGGGCGTCGCAGAATGGGTCTGCTTCGGAGTTCCCAACGGCAACGGTTGAGGATATGACGCTGCTCGACTTTGACTCTGGGACGTTCTCGGATGAATTTGACCAGCACTACGGGCTCCTTGCTCCAGAGCAGACTGTGCTGGTGCGAGCATTCTCGGATGATTCGGATGATAGAATGTTGGCCGAAATCCGACCAAAGTTCATTGTGATGTTTGAGCCGAATATGGAGTTTATTCGACGAATCGAGGCTAGTGCTTTTCCAACCTAATGTTGTCGGCATCGCTCATGGTCTATTTGTGATGCAGGTATACAAGAGCTCTAATCCTGGGCTTGGTGTCAGAGTTTACCATATGTTGTATAGCGATTCTTGTGAGGAGCACAAATATCTTGCTGGAATACGGAGGGAGAAGGAGTCTTTCGAGAGGCTTATTAAGGAACGAGGGGTAGGTTCTTTGTTAATCTACTTGTCTTGCTGAACTGACAGTGAGGTGTCTAGTCCATGCTCTTACCTCTCTTGGAAGAACGAAGACATGGGGCCGGAACAAGTGATGCCCTCGTCAAAACTATCAGCACGCGGATAGCTGGGGGTAGAAGGGAAATAAATAATGAGCCTTCGCAGGTGGGTCTTGATGAGCTCTCTACGTTCTTGCAAACTGATAGGTTATATTCAGGTCATCGTTGACATGCGAGAATTCCGATCGTCACTGCCTTCACTTCTCCACGCTTCCAATTTATTGGTTATACCGGCAACTTTAACTGTCGGGGATTACATCCTCACACCAGACATATGCGTTGAACGGAAGAGTTTACCGGATCTAATATCAAGTTTCAATAGTGGACGGCTGTAAGCACCTATATTGTTTATATCGGTCCAAGCTGAATTTCTTCGCAGCTATACGCAGTGCGAGCTTATGTCTGTGCACTACAAATCGCCAGTGCTGCTGATTGAATTTGAGGAAGACAAGGCATTTTCGCTAGAAGTAGGTTCCCTCGTATTTCACATTCTCGTTTCCCTGCTCAGAGCAGATTCTCAGATTGTGTCCGACATGAAGTCCTATGCAAAATCCACAAACAAATATCCGCCTAAGAAAAAGCCGGGTGCCGCATCTGAGCCTGACTACTCTATCACGATACAATCTAAAATCGCTCTCCTGGTATTGACATTTCCACGGGTTCGGATAATCTGGTCGTCATCTCCTTACGCGACCGTAGAGATTTTCAATGATCTCAAAAAGAATAACGCTGAACCAAATCCAACTTTAGCCATCGCAGTTGGGGCTGATGACGATCCTGAGCTGGGTGCCGGAGTCAATGCAGCAGCAGAAGAGCTTCTACGCTGCCTTCCAGGCATTACTGCGAAGAATGTTAAGCATGTGATGGGGAAGATAAAAAGTGTCAGGGAGTTTTGTGAGATGGATATCGTTAAAGTCCAGGATATTTTGGGCGTGGAACCAGGACGGTTGTGTTGGGAGTTCATGCATCGAGGAGATAGGCGGTAGCCCTGGTCGTGTGTCGTATTCATGTGAATGGTTTTCTTATTTTACGCTCTTTTGACCTCGCAGAAGCCTGTAACTGATGGTGAGATGGCAGCCACATATCGGCTTACTCACCTACTAGGAAGTTGCGCCGACAATGATGGGCGAGGTCTATCGTGTTTCTTATCCAAGTTGCAGGGTTCAAAACTGCTCTTATAACCCGCCTTGAACTGTATCAACAGAAATGTTGGACACAGGAATGATATGCACGAAAAATACAATCGTGCTGCTCTGCTGGACCTCTCCCAATCACTACCGGAAACCTTACAAAGTGATCCACTATGACCTTATTTTCGAGGGTCATCTCCATGCACGAGCGTCTCCGGATTATGAGATACTGTGTGGCCTGCGTTGAATTATCAGTCCACTAAATCTGTCGGTTCTAGCGGTCGAGCCTTACCATGTTGGTCTTTGAAAATTACCTTTGGTGGGTTCTTCACGTTAGTGCCCTCGATTCCCTGCGCCTCCTCCGCTGTCATGACAATATCGGTGACTTTACCAGCATGCTTCCCACCACGCGCTTTGGCTGAGACGACGTCGCCAATATGGATGGGCTCGTTGTACTTGTCTGTGACTTGACTAGTGTTCGCTGGCATAGTGTCAGTGGAAGACGGGGGTGACATCTATACGTACGCACGACTCAGAACAGACGTCATCGGGTAAACATCGTCAAACCAAAGGATAACTTACCGATTGCTATTTACATAAACCACGAGCGCTGCAAGGAGAAAGAGTGTCCTACTGTTGCGGCGTTAGTGGAACAGTGAGACGCTACACTGGATTCCAATGAATCTGGAGTCCGAACTATTTAAGGTGTAACAGCCTGAGGTGAATGTCTAACGTATCATCGTAAAAGATTTGAGTACTGAACCGGACAGTGTTGTCATTGGCAACCTCTTGCGCTGTAACCCTGTGGCAGACTCCCTAGCCGAGATTCGTTTGTACGCCTGCTCCCGTTTGTATGCTACCATCATCTGGCCCCACTTGACGCTGTAACTACCGATATTTATTGCCTCCGTCTACTTGAACTAGTGATAAAATTCCAACAGATGTCACATCTAAAATATTGATACCTCTACGTCTTCATGAATAGGACAAGTCCCAGTTGCGCTGTCTAAAGTATAGTTAATGACAGTTAAACCTAAAGTCAGGTTAGAAGTCCCATAAAGTCCCCTCAATAAAAAAGTCAGACCCCATCTAAATTGAAGGTGAAAATGACCCACAAAAGCTGGAATTCCTGCTTCCTTGCAGCCTTCCATCATCTCCCTATTCCCATCAAAATTAGATGTAATAAAAACCACTTCAGCTCCCCATGAATCATATACTTCTTGGATCAATTCCATGACATCAGGACGTCCCCCTTTCAGAACGTGCATTAGCTCTACAAGGTGAGATAAGACATAGACTTTTCCAAACCTCGTTGCTTTGAATCCCAGAGCGTCATGCGTTCGGGGCCAAGATTCCTGTGGATCAGCCCCGATATTGTTGGGCCAAATGTTTTCTCTTGATCAGAACCAATCCAGATCAGATACCTGTAATATGATGAATGAAATATTAGTATATTGAAAGAACATTGAAAGTCGTCAACCCTTACCAATTTGGGCTCTGAATTTTCAATGGATCAGTTTAGCAATGAGACACAGTCCGAAATAAATGGATTTATACCTGTAGACATGTCGAGAGGGCAGCGCCCAATCCTGTTCCTGTGCATACTCGAATACCTCGCTTGTAGAGCACAGATGAGTTAGACACGCCTGCAAACTGTGCGACATGTCAAGTAGGACAATGTGGATTTATGTAAACACACCTTCAGCTGTCTCGTCCAGAGTCTTCTCGGTGGATGATTTATTAAGCTTTGAGTGAAGTCGCCCTGAGCACCACAGATGAGATAATGCTTCTCTGCATGGGGCCCCTCTCTAAACAGGCGTTTAGTAGATTTGAATGATTAGGTTAGACGCCAACGTACGAGATGATGCCAAATGCGTGATATTCTAGGATTGCATCGCGGCTGATTCGGGCTAGCAAGCCTTGTTGCATTCCTCGTTTGAAGTGCAGAATTGCAACCTTCGTAGATGGCTTACCCAAATAGTGAATGAGGTAAAACACAGCTGGGTTAATGACTCGGAGACGTACGATTTCTACTTCGACATCAACTTGTCGTATCGTAAACCAAGGGATCGTAATGCTACCGTATTGTAATTAGGATCATTGGGCGAAATCAAATGACGTGACTTACAAAATAGTCATTCCAAGCACAAACCAGAAATCTTGCTGCCGGAAGATCCGGGCTTCAGATTTCCAAGCGCGAGTACTGGTGTCATAACTATCCCCGAGTACCACGAATGCCCAGGCTTTACAAGCATAGATCAGACCAGATTCAATGAAGAGAGGTGTAAAGGCTTTACTTGAAACCAGGGCTAACCTGGGAGGGACGATTGTGAGTCATCGGATTAAACATAAAATAGTTCGGTGAAGAACACACCAGCCCACGAAACGGTGATAATGTTCAAATGTGCTAGTGGACTTGCTCAGGATGCATCACATTCCAAACTTGTCATGCCTTACTCACTCGTGATGTGTGTTGCGTACCCAGGGCAGTGCTGCCACGATGCAGATAGCCACAGCAAGAGACGTTATGACGGCCATAACCAATACAGAAGGGTGATTGCGTTCGGCGTGCGTGAAGATGATGACCAGGCGAAATAATAACCAAACAAATCCCGATGTTCCGCATCCAGAATGTATACCTCCCAGATGCTGAAGTAACGACGTGCAAGCTAGGCGAAAACGAAGAGGAGGCCACTGGGAATGATTTCAGCACAATATGTAGTATTGTAGATGTAGTGAAGCAACCTTTCCAAATAGAGTGTTGACGACGATATACAACAGGCGACCAAACAGCTCATTCCGCATGAGAATAGCCATCAGTAGATTCCCAAGGACACAGGCACCTGAATAACGTCGAGGATACATCCACGTTCCATTCACAGCTAAAACCATGCCAGTGAAATTGATGGACACGACGAGGATGTAAAGTTTGCTGTAAATGATGGTCAGCGAAAGATACCTTTCTCGCTGGTTGATTTCAGCGACTCACCGGTATGCATTGAACCAAATCTGGAAGCTTATCCAGCGAGAGACTTTCCGACGGTTAGGTTTCTGTGTCGGAAATGGCGGTACAATGGAAGGATTAGAGTCGGCCAGCATCCTCGTGGACTCCATGCCAAAATTATCGGTAGCAACAGCAGGTAGAGAACAAGACGCGCTGTAAGCAATTATCACTTCGGAAGGCAGTTTAAATTTACTTGAAGCATAGCTGTAGGTTCTTCTCCATAGCATCTGACACTGGTTTCGCCACGGTGCAATCGGTACAGCTAACCCTGGAATCCATCTGGTTAGTACAGTTGGCTGCGGCTGCGGCGTCCTGCTACGCCGTGATTCCCGAGAAGAAAGATTGCATTGTTGACATAGGCATCACTTAGCACGATGCACATGCAGTGATATTCCGGGTCTCCGGTCCAGAATATGGACCAAAAGTGCCGGATATTAAACTTTCTATAGCACCAAGCCAGGAGAACAACAAATTTTCCTGTATCAAGTTATCCGGCGATGTGCGTTGTGTCAGGTCCTGAGACAATTTGAAGTTGAAGACAGCGCCCGGGCCATGCATAAATACGAACACTTTAGAAATAAATAAAAGAATACCCTTGGACGTCAGTCATTCTCTGAAGGTCAGACCGATAGCAGCCGGTATTTCAAGTTTGTGAGTGAGAGATCATCGGGCATGTACGGGATGTTGCATATATACGCCGCGGCTGCCATCAATGTTCAGAAACGTATTCACCATTACTTACACTAAGTAGGATACTCTGGCTCACCTCTGGAGTTGCTCTCTGCCAGTGGCGGCTGTCATGATTATGCAGCTAGATGCTGCCAAAGGCCCCATAAGGTGGAATATTCGAATCGTCATTAGTAAGTAAAAAAGTTCAAGAGTTCAGGTTGGCAAACAACAACTTGAATATGATCGTAAGTAGTAAACAATCCATATATAAACTTGAAGACTTTGTAACCAAGGCTGTAGCCAAATAGTAAGCAACATATGAAGAGGAATGATAGCTTGATGATAGCAAGTAATGATCGTCACGGTGCATGACTGTAAGAATGATTTTCTGCACGGACCAAGTGAATTTACTGGCCGTACGGGAATACCTGCTTACACCCAGCCTTCCCCATAGGTCCATATAAATAATTCAAGTTGGTGTTTATAGCCTTCAACAGAACACCTGTAGGCTTGGGGTAAAGCGATCGAATAGTGTTGTTCACGAAGTTGATGTAAAGCGTGCAGGATTGGTTGAAATTAGCAGAAGTCGGGTCGAGGACATAGTTTCCAACACCATGGTTGTTTCCTGGCTGGATAGGGTGTGGTGCAAACACAGTATCGATCGCTGCTCCAACCTCAGCTAAACCAAAGGATACATTTGGACGGAAAAAGTTCGCAGGCATCCTCATGCCCTGGAAGAAGCTCCGTGCGTCGGCCATGTTGAGTTGCTGATCTCCCTTACGTCCATCGACGAAAAAGGCTACAGGGAAGACTGATTCTGCATATGCAGTAAAATACCGCGGCGAGACAAACGAAAAGGTCGGATTTGTGGCCATCGACTGCTGGATACGTTGCCATCTGAGCTCAGCTGCGACGGTGAGATTGTACTTTCCACCTCCGAAACGATTGCTATACGAGACCAACTGTATGCGGCGCGTCAGCTTCCTCCGTTGGGGAGTACAAAACGTGGTATATGCACCTGGTCAAAGAGTGTTTCATTAAAACTGTGGTTGTCTCCAAAAAATGCATCGCCTGCACAAAAGAAATCCTAGTCAGTGTCCTCAATCTCAACACAAGTAAAATGACTATACCTCGAGTAGTACTAGCATCACCTAGTAACAGAAAATGTTATAAACGCAAATAAATCAACAAAAAGCGACCGCATACCTTCAAATACAGCATGTGTATTAAGGCCACCAACTATAGCAGGTTTGGGAGGATCAGGACCGGTTTTACGAGTTTTACCCCCGATGCTTAGACGGTTGGTGACCAAGTTGCCGTCGACAAGCATGGCGGCATAGGTAACAAAGATTGCGAGATCATTTCCCATATTAAAAACTGATAAATAATATGATCAGCTAGTCTTCTCGAATAAAGAACACTAGTTCATACCTTCTTGCACCGCCTTTACAATTTGTGCAGGAGTCGCAATACCATTGCGAGGAAGGTACTGGAAATTTTCTGTTAAAATGTCAATATTTACTCGAGAAAAGCATAAGCATACCCCGTGAGACGCAAGAGTGTTTAAACCCGGACAGGGACCCCGTATGTCACCTGACCGGAGAGGCTTCCAAGGATGATGCTTGTCGTTGACGAGCTTCGTCGACGTATCATTCAATGGTCCAGGGGGAGGCTCAGATACGAAGTCTCGAGTCTGGAGCGTAGGGATGATGCGGTCTAGCTCCTCGGCTGAGAGGCCAGCGAGTGATCCGTACGAGGGAAACGACAAAACTGTGGCGATGGCAAACGCGAACGCGAGAAGGACAAGGAAACGCGTCATTATGATGGACGTTAGTACTTGCTGCGTAATACAGCGATTCGCGTTCTATTTTATAGAAGTAGAACATTTATACCACGTGGACCATAGAGGATATGACAACACAAATATGCATCACCATGCTGCGGCCAAGAAATATTCCGGCCATGCCATCTGTGCGTGTTGTATGGTTGTATGTTAGTCTGACTTAGTCAATGACCGCCTCCAGTCTCATTGGCTCAGGAATCGCGCACCGTTGATTTTCCTCAGACCTTCCTTTCCGGAATTGGGACCGCTCGTATGTGAGCCACTAGTAACTGGTAAGAAGGACACGCTGCCTTTGTCTGCATATAACGTAGCACACAAGTCCCCA
>QLOJ01000962.1:0-11121 GCA_003313625.1 Tricholoma saponaceum
GGAGTTGTCTTACATAAGCTAAGTTGGTATCAAAATAGGTAACTTGCCAAACAGTGACATACTATTGACCCCAGGGGGGGTCACTGACATGTAACCAGGTCCGTTACAACTGGCTACCACTTGAATGGATGTCTCTTGACATTCTTCCCTTTCAACACCGGCATTGGTCACCCTACCTCATCCAATGACAAGGTCATTGGTGAAAGCTGAAGGCGACGAGGCTATGGAGGGTAGATACCCTTCTGGAGGATGATGACAAGCTTTTGAGCTCATCTGGAGTTGGAAATAAGGTAAGTAGTCCATTTGAACTACTGTGGGCAGCATTGCAAGCACTGCCTGTCAATTACTAATGTCTTTTGTTGAAGAATAGATTTCTTCAACATCTTTCGAGGTTTGTGAGGGATGACAGCAGGCTGGTGCACCGCTTGCACCAGCTACAGAGTGAACAAATGTCAGGAGATGTTCGTTCCTCCTGTCATCGATTTTTCTTGCGGGACCTCATCCAATGATGAGTTTTCTCGGCAATCTGACATCACTCAACAGCAGCGAGGCACGTAGGCCTGCTGGTGCATAATCTGCACCAGCTGCAGCTCGAACGAACGTCCTTTGATGTTCATTCATATCGACATTGGTTCCTTTCACACAAATCCACTCAATAATGGGTTTCCTTTTCAGTAGAGAGTGGTAGCACGCTGATGCATTTTCTGTGCTGGCTACTGCTTGAATGAACGTAGTGTTTAAAAGTCCGGTTCAGTCCGGTTTTTTTGCCCCATTTGGATGAACTGCAACTGTAACTGGTTGCCTATTATGGTAAGACCCCAAAAAACCGGACTGAACCTGAAAAAACCAGTCCAAAACAGTTCGAACCAGTTCGAACTGAAGTCCAGTTGTAATCAGTTCAAACTGGTCTTCTACCACATAAAACCAGTTGTAAACAATAGTATACAGTGTATATTAGTCAAACGTAAAGGTTTTATGGTGATAACAATCCTCTACATCTCAAAATATGGTTTTGTGCAAGTTAGGTTTTGGAGTAGCATATCGTTTTGGCCATAGCACATGCAATTCTGGACAGTTTCTCTTAAAAAAGTGGTCAAAAGATGCGTATTTACAAGGAGTACCCTATGGCGGTTTGAACCGACTCAAACCGGTTCGGTCCGGTTCAGTTCAGAGTGGTTTTGCAATCCAGGATGACCAAACTGGACTGAAAAGTCCGGTTTTTTTCTGGTTCAGTCCAGTCCAGTTGCTGGTTTTTTCCAGTTCAATGAACTGGACTTTTAAATGCTAAATGAACGTCACTGGACATTCTTTCCTCTCAACACTGGCCTTTCTCACCATGCCTCATCCAATGATGAGGTCATTGATGGGCCTTGGCGGTGCCAAGGTTTTAAAGGGTGAATACCCTTGGGATGAGTTATGGTGGGCTTTCGAGCTTGCTTGGGCTTGGAGACCAGGTAAATAGTTTGTTTGAACTACTGGGGCCAGCGTCGCAGGCGCTGGCCATTGATTACTAATCATTTTTGTTGAAGAATAAATTCCTTCAACATTCCTTGACGTTTGTGGGGAACAATAACAGGCTGGTGTGCCACTTGCACCAGCTACTGCACTGGTTACCACTGGAGTGAATGTCCCTTGACATTCGTTCATCCTGGCCCCGGTCATTCTTACTAAAACTGGCCCAACAAGTGTTTTTGTCACCTCGAGTCGGTGACCTTGCGATTCATCACCACTGTGATGAGTCTGTGAATTGAGCTTACTTTTGGCTGGCTTAAGTGAGTATGGCCTTTCTATATACGACTGAAATTGGTGAGGCAAGGCTTCTGGTCTTGCCTCATTACTGATGTCATTCAAATCCTTCCGTTCACAGATAATCACATCATCCTGATGATGTGTCATACTGCTTAGCCAGCATTGGTGCTGGCTCTCGACAGATCTTGGAGATGATAGGTTATGGGTGGATATCCTCGGGAAGGGACTTGATGAGCTTTTGAGCTTGTCTGGGTTTGGAAAATAGGTGAGTAGTTCATTTGAACTACTAGGGGCAGCGTCACAAGCACTGCCCATCGTTTATTAACTCTTTTTGCTGAAGAATAGGTTTCTTCAAGATCTTTCGACACTCGCAAGGGACAACAGTGTGCTGGTGCACCATTTGGGCCAGCAGTAGCATGGGCGAACGTCTCCTGATGTTTGTCCCTGCTGTCACCATTTCTTCTCACTGAGACTTGTCCAATGATGAGCTTTTTTGTCTTTTCAATATCATTTGACAGCAGGGCAGGGTAATGGTCTGCCAGTGCAACGCCTGCATGAACTTCGGCTTGAATGAACGTCCCCTGATGTTCGATCATCTGGATATTGTTCCCTCTCACACAATCCCGCCCAATGACAAGTTTCCTTGTTGGCGGGGGATAGTAGCATGCCAGCGCATTCTCTGTGCTGGCTACATCTTGATTGAGCAGCTCCAGGCACTCTTTCCTCGGAACACTGGCATTCCTTGCCTTATCTCATCCAGTGACAATCTTCTGTCTTTTCTTTTTGGCAGGAATGCCAGTGCGCCTATCGCACCAGCTGCCAATTGGGTGAATGTCACTTGATGTTCATCCCTTTTGACACTGGATGCTGGTATGTGGTTTTCACTAACTACGACTTGAATGAACATTTCCTGATGTTCATTCTTTTCAAGGGCAGGTTCTGGTGCATCATTTGCACTGTCTATGGCTCAGGTGATGTTCCAAGATGTTCATCCCATTTGGTGCCAATTTCGCCTGCTATATCTCGTCCACTGATGAGGTTCTTCATTCCCTCAACATGCGATGCTGGCACAGTTCTTGCACCAGCTATGGTTTGGGCAAACGTCCCTTTATGTTTGTCTCTTTTGGTATTAGTCTTTTTCACTGTGCCTTGTCTGATGACAAGGCTTTTTCTTTCTTCAATGTAGGGTGCATCCTCTTGATGCACTGTGTCTTTCATTGGTCCAGGACGATGAACATATTCATCATCCACTATTTTCGGGGCATTTAACGATGCCACATCTTGGTTCTGGTGGGTAGCAGCCATAATGTTGCTACCACATTGTTCAACTGCAAGGTTTAGTAGTATCTCATCCATTGGAGATACTAACTGATGTGTTCCATCACTTCTTGACAGGAATAAAGCATCATTTGATGCCATGCTTAGTTGGACACATTCAACCATATTGACACACCCTTGTCCAATGAGGCCTCTCGTTGGAGGGGGTGCTGTCTTTTCTTGTTCATTACCACATGCAGGTCCAGTGGATACATACACCCCTTGTCTGTTGACAAGTGGTGATGACTCACTGGCCAGGTTCGTGGTACTTCGAATGCTAGTTGAATAGTGGTCGCTACCATTGTCAGCTGTGCAATCATTCCTTGCACTTGCTTGAGTTACAACTGGCTGACTACTTTCAGATAGTTTTGAACAACTGTTAATGATTGTTGAGGAATTGTCACTCCTCGACAATTGTAGGTTTATTTTAATTTCTCTGTCACCTCTGCCCCCTTTGCCTTGCTCCACAGCGAGGCATTCTGGGTTCTCAGTCAGGAACATTTTGTCCTGGTGAGCTATTTCCGGTGGGCTTCCTGGATGAGGGTTATCTAGGTACTCAAGGGTTCTTGAGGAAAGTGATTCCTCAAGTTCCTTGTGGCTAGCAGGTGGTGCTGTTGAGCAATATCTATTGTTTGGGGCCCATCTGCTTGCTTGTGATTTGAGATGACGAAAATGTTCATCATCGGCTAGTATATCTTGCATGAAATCTGGTGGTCGGCTATGTTTTCCTTGCCGGACAACATAACCATGAATGTTGAACTCTTGTTTGATGGCAAGGTCTCTCGTGTCAGTGATGGCCCATGCCTCTAAGTGCATGGGCATCTCTGACAGTCTCAAACCACAATTAGTGTTTTGTGGCTTGAGGTTTGGAGGTGGATCTGGCTTTTCTTGAAGGATGATGTCAATGACATCGTCATCTTCCAGCACGATGACAGAATCTTGGTGTTCTTGACCAAGAACACACTTGACATTTTGAGGTGTCAGTGAAGCTTTGACTTTGTCAGCTACCCATGCCTCAGGATGCATTGGGGAAGCTGACAGGATTGGGCAATGATCAATATCATTGCTTTTCAGGTAGTTGGTGTCGACATCTGGTGGTCAACTCCGTTTACCTTCATAGATGATGTCAAGGACATCATCCTCTTCTCATTCAGTAACAAGATCTTGGTACTCATTGTGAACACATGGGTGTTCAGGATTGAGGTTTTGATTCATCATCAGGAGTGTTTCCTGACATACATTATCTTTTGTTGAGGCTGATGATTGCGAGCAGGATCTTGGGGATTCCTGCTGGCTTTCATTTTCCAGAGTGAGGTCTCATGGCTCATCAATACTTTGATGAGGCATGAGCAAACTCATCAATTTCATTGGGCAAGTTTCCCAATGTGCATCATCAGTGGGAGCTGGTGATGGTTTTTCGAGAGGTGTTGATGACATCTGCAGGCTTTCGAGAGGAGGAATGCCAAGTTGGCATTCAATCTTGAGATTAGTTCCTGTGAGGTCACATGAGTTCTCGGGCCATGGTGCATTGCATATAGGCCCATCAGTGCTGAGGTGAGATTGTCCACTGACAATCTGCTGTGCATTGCAGGCTATGCTAGCAGGTTCATGGCATGGAGAAACTTGGTTATTGATAGTAGATTTTACTGGCAAATGTGGAGGATATGTCTCGGGCTTGATTGAACGAGATGTATTGTTCCTCCTCAGCTGCAGGGGTTTATCTTCTTGAATTAAATTAGCATGGCCTACAAAACCTTTTGTAGGGATGCCTCAAGTTTCAGAGAGATCTAATGTTCCTTCTCAAGAACTTGGTTTTGATAACTTCTCAGGAGCACTAATAGGCTCACAGGCATGACTGGGACTGGGAGTGGAAGGACAAGAAGCTGCCTTCCACTCAAGGTAGCTCACAGTCAAGGATTCAAGGAGACTCATGTAAATAGTCTTGAATTCTTCAAAATTGGGGTTTTCATTGCCCAAGCTGCAGAGGACATGATTGGTGCCTGCTATGGCTTCCTCTCACAGTTTCCTCTTTTGAGCTTCTTGGGCTACAGGTAGGCAAGCCCATAGGGCTTGCTCTTCCTTAGCTAAGGCAATTGTGTAATACTTAATTTTAGAATGAGATTGGTCAAGCACCATGGTGCTTGACTGTTCCTTAGACTTATAGGTACTTGACAGTAAAGTTCGAGACCCTAAATGGTCATTATTGATGGAATGTGTGTCGACAATGCATTGTGATGTGGCAGCACAGCCACTTGATGTGTAGTGTTGTTGCGAGGTTTCTTGATGCTCAGGGTGTCCTACCATGTCATTGTGTGTTCTTCTGGTCACAGGAGTACCATAGAATGAGCTAGGGACATGATAGGGAGCAGTAGAAACAGTAGAGACAGTACAATAGTGGGAATGAGAATTCCCTCCATGCCAGTATGTATTGGGAGGATCAGGAGTTCCTCTAACAGATACAGAGTAAGAACTAGGTATCATAACTAGCTATGAGTATGAGGAGTAGCTAAGGAAGCTTTCCTTCAAGGCTAGAATGCAGATAAAACAGCAATAAGAGATTGCTGAGTGATGAGCTGGCAACTGAGAAGAGGGCTATGGCTTGAACTAAGCTATAGCTTCTATAACAGGGCCTTGTGGGGGTTCAGAACAGGCTATAAGAGAGCTTAGGAAGCTTTCTTGAGACACTAGATAGCTGGAACAGGCAGCAAAGTGAGTTGCTGACTGATGAGCTGGCAGTAGGTATGAAACAAAGGCAGGCTACAGTCCTAGGGAGGACTGGGCCAAACCAGGGATAGCTTGAGAGAGAAGGCTACAGGATAGGTATCCTGATAGGCCTAGAGATAGCAAGGGAAGGATACCAGCAAGTGACACTGGGGAGTGCTGACACTGATGAGCTGGCAGTGGGCACTAGGGATATGAATCCTCTAATGGACTATGGCTGAAGCCTCTAGTCTTGGGAAAGGGTATTGGAAAGGGAAGACCAGATTGGAGAGTAGAGAGAAGCAGAGAGTAGCAGAGTTTTGTTTGAAAGCAGAGAGTAGACTGGTAAGTAGTGATGTACAAGGCCTGGCCTCAAGCCGTAAAGCCCTGGCTGCCGAGCCCTAGAAGCCTGAGCCAAGCTGGGCCTTTGTGACGGCTTTGTAGGGCTCAGGGCTTGGCTTGCACTCAACAAAGCCTGAGCCTGGCCCTGAAGCTGCGGCTTTGAACTGACAGCATAGACTCAATGCAACGTGACGTGTTGACTGATAAATCAGTGTGTGAAAAATTTCCCATCACAACTGTAAAGTTTTTCAGCCACAAAAAGCTGTCACAAATAACGCCTAACACAGCAAGTACCACAAACGAGCCATTCCCTGATGACTGCATGAACAATGACTGTCATTTGGCCTTGGGGCCCTTGGTTCGTTTTTTTTATTCCTCATTTTTATGAACTAACTAATTGTATTCATTCAATTTAGGATCCAAACTAATGGATGCTGACATGATACGACGCAGTCATAGTTTGGGTTTTTTTTGTTCGTTTCCTGTTTTTATGAACTAGTGTTTGAAAGTCCGGTCCGGTCCGGTTTTTTGACGTCCAAATGGATGAACCGCAACCGCAACCGGTCTATCAAATTCCCAAATAAGGAAAAAACCGGACTGGACTGCTACGGACCGGTTTTTTGTGGTCTAACACTTTCGGGGACTGTTATGGACTGGTTGCAACCGAATATTAGACCGAACCGCGGTTGCAACCAGTCCTTCTTCTTCCCAGCTACAATTTGAGCTAATATTTAGGGAAATCGGTTGAGAATTGACTGAGTTATGATCAAAACGGTTTGCACAAGTTTTCCTCGAGCAAAACTGTGCATGAAACTTTGTTTTTGTCATAACTCAGTCAATTCTCAACTGATTTCTTAAACCTTTGGTGTTATTTGTAGCTGGAAAGTAGGCATATCATATTGAACCGATAGTCCGGTCCATAACCGGTTGCAACTGGTCTTTTATTGGTTGCGTGTAATGAACGATCTTCGTGCAACTGGCAACTGCAACTGATCAAGACCCAGGTAAACCGGACCGAAAGTCCGGTCCAAACCGGTCTATTTTGCGGTCCGGTCCGGTCCAGTTGCCAGTCTTATGGACTGGACTTTCAAACACTATTATGAGCTAAGTAATTGTATTCCTTCACTTTTAGGATCTAGACTACTGGTAGCGATGGATGCCGACATGGTGTGATGCATGCCCAATCGTAACTATGCAAACACCCTCCTCCCTGTTGAAATGGGATGTGAGGCTCTTGATAATGGACAAGGGACAGAAGAGGGGTGCCGGGAGACCCGTGGAGGGGAATATCTGCCAGGTAAGCATCTTAAAACATGCCTCATCTCTGATGCCCACCCTAATCCCACAACCTGCACACACCCAGCCTCATGAGCCACTGCTTGTGAGGTGGAGTGTGGGTACTAGCCACCACTGATGGCCTCGACCCAAACACACCCATGCCAGGTGCAGCCCCTGTGAGCTAGACAGTGAGCAATGGCTCACTGCCATGCAGCAGAGGCTTCTATCGGGGTGGTGGGAGGGTGAGGGAGGCACTGTGGTATGCAATAAGACACTACAGTACAAACCCACAAGCCATTCCACTGTCCCTGCAAAGGGTACGGTTTTGTATCATGCTCGCACCTGGAGGTATACGCCCCATGCTACCAAGCCCTGGCCTGAGCCTGAGCCAGGCCTGAGCCATCTACCAGGGCCCGGCTCGATGTTTTGCGAAGCCTGAGCCTGGTCAAGCCGAGCCCAAGCCAGGGCTTTGGGGCCAAGCTGGGCCCTGCACATCACTACTGGTAAGCTTAGTGAGATTGTATATCTGGGCTTACTCAAAAAAGTGTAAAGGTTGGATCCTTTACTAGAACAACCCCCCCAATCTTATCAAAACCAACCAGCAGAGTATGACCCAATATATATAGGCAAACTAAGTAGTGTATGGTAAATGACAAGGTTAAGAGGTGCTATCTTACATAATCACTGCAATCCAACATATATGCAACAATACCAAACACTCCCATCCCACCATAACCCCATAGCCTCCTCCTACCCTGGGGGGGGTAAGGTGGAAAGGCAATATCCGTTACAGTATCACATGTTGTGGAATAGAACACAAGTGCACATCACAAAAGTAATTGTTTAGTTCTAAGACATCTTGGTCAACTAATCTTGTCCTGAGGCTTGGGATATGTCAAATGAGGAGTTCATACCCTCGGTAGACATGGTCCTGGCTGCTTTGTGTTAGCAAATAGCAGAAACTCAAGTGATCAGAGATGAAAAATACTCATGTGTCGGTTGCACCCTGTTCTCCAGCTCAAGGTCTTCATCAAGGTGTCTACGATCATTCTCTTCAACCATTTCATCAACAGAATCAAACATGGAAACAAGTCTGGATATAACTCGGCCTTGAGTAATGTTTGAATGGAGATCACTGTTGGCAGATATATGTTATGCCTAGCACTGATGGATGTGGAAGTGGATAACACATACGATTTGCACTTCACACCTGCCTCTTGAAGATTCTGGAGCTGTTGTTCTAAAGTCACAATATGCCGCTTGGCCCCAGCATATGCTGTGGCCATTATGGGGTGCTCATCTGCACTGTTGTTAGGATGTGAAACAGGCTAAAGGCTTGGAATAAGGTACTTGCCAGTGATACTTGTCATTAGAAGAACCTGGTGCTATCCCCAGGTTAGTATGCAAGTGCGGCAAGTTATATGACAAGGATTGTGCGGTGCCGATGACTAGCAAGTCATGCTAGAATGACTCAACATCAATCTGTATGGACAAAACTCCAGTGTTGTGCTTGCATGATTGTCCGAGTCAACATGCGCTCATGTTGAACCCCATCCTTGTTCGGCAGCTCCATCAGTCTGATGGGAAAAGAACTTGAAACAAACTTTCCAGGAATGAGAGTGCAGATGCTGGGATAATCTGCCAACCTGAAAGACGCCCAATATCTAGCCAGGATGTCATGAGTATGATGTAAAATTCAGACACATATAAATGCCAGTGCAACCTTAGGATGTACATCTTAATTACTCCACTGGCAGCATGGAAGTAGCCAGTGCCAATAGTTGCCATCTTGAATCAAACTACAATGCCTTTGGGCACAATCCATTCAGCATCATTGCTCACCTATGCCACTATTTTTTTGGTCCAGAATGGCAGCCAACGACATACACTCACCTTGAAGGTCTTCCTATTACAGCTAGCCCTTCTTGGTATGGACAACCAGCGCCAAGACAGGTGGATCAATTACCACAGTCTTTTAAACCTCAGCCGCCTCCACTTTACTACTACAGCATTCCAACACCTCCATATGTTGATGGTCCTCTTGTTTTTGATCCACACATTTTTGCTGTGCTCTTTCTTCATCTGCCACACTTCCACCACAGTACAGGTTATGAATGGAGGTGGGTGGGCTTTATGGCTTTACCTTGTAACTGTGTTCATTGTCGTTCATCTGGCAGTATATCATGTGGATGTTAGACTGGTTGGCGGTGGCCATAAGAATCATTGCTGAGTCAGTATCTTGTCAGATGCAATGTGGGCATCATTCCATTTGCAGATGCATGAGCAACTGAGTGTCCAATCCAAGAGCTTGCAGCTGTTCTACTGTGTACAAGGATTTGATGTCTGGTATACCTTGGAACAAAGCTTCAAACCATTGCTTGGGGAGGATGACTGGATGCAGGCAATGTCAGCTGTAAAGTGAGGATTTGATTTATTGAGTGATCTAGAATTGGAGGTAATGCATAGCCTGAGGGTGAGCTCACCTAGTCAGCTGTTGCCTACTGCAATATAAGAACTGTTACAGGTGGAATCTCATGAAGAACCTCCAGAAGAACTGCTCAACATAGAAACTTTTTACTTTCATTACCCCTTGTTGGCAGCTTTGGCAGATCTTGTCAGCAGGACACATCCAAGCACTTCAGGCAACTACCCCTGACCCCCTACTTAGGGTAGATTGTCCCACCAAGAAAGACTATCTTAAGTAGGCCTAAGACCAGGGGGTAGTTCCAAGCTCCATGGTCCTCCCCATATTTAGGCCTGGACATCCTATTGGGAAGGCCCAAAAGCCAGTTTGGTCTGTCCCACAGAACCATATCTGGACCAAGTATACCTTGGGGAGGTCCAATTGCTATGGGCAGGCCCATGGTAACATTTGGTCTAGTCCCAATAATGTGGGATTCCCCTGCCCTATCACATCACATATACTTGGGAGTCCCAGAGGTGATGTGACTATTAACTAATTAATATAGCTTTACTTAAACAACAGATCCAAGTCTTTATATGTTATACATGTAACTGATGTTTGAGTAGCCTAATATTCCACTGCTACCTACAAGTAGGTGGAATGGAAGATCAAAGATGGTAGAATTGAATGAGGTATTTCACTTTTTGTTACAAAGAGACTCTGATACACATCTTTAATGTGTATTTTTTTTTATGCCTTGGTGGTCTATCCTCAGCCTGCTGAGGCCACAACTTTTACATCCTGGTGCATTCCTTGTACATGTTAATGATGGGCACCAGTGTGACTACTTGTTCCCATAGTTCATAAAACTACACCTTTAGCTAACAGCACGCTTGTCCCTGATGATGGCCACACTATTCCACTCATTCTTGACCTTTTTCCTTCACTTTTTTTGGTATATACCAGATGTATATTATAGTTACAACAAATATTTATTCTTCCTACTACACCAATATTAGGCACATAATGAGGATTCTCTGGGCTCAATAGAGGGAGAAAGAGGTGTACTAAGCTATATATATGCTTGGGAATGATGCTGCATGAGGCGAGAGTGGGAGTGGAGAGGAAAAGAGTCAGAAGAAAAGGTACCATATACTAACCTTGCACATGCTTTGCAGTTATAATGGTGCATAATGCTTAGAATAGAACTCTTTTTAATGGTGGGGAAAGGAGGTCAGGTGAGATAGCAATCTTGAGAGCCGTTACCTTCATTTGAGACTAGCCAGATAGCAGGACAGGCTGTAGAATGTACCAGAGAGCAAGTTGAACCA
>QLOJ01000963.1:1450-15190 GCA_003313625.1 Tricholoma saponaceum
GAACTCAGATGAGCCTTGGTTGTCCAAATCGACATTAAATTAATCATGCACAAATCCGAAACTCTCCACCTTTCGCAAAACACAGCTTTTCCTCTTCCAGCTCTATTAGTGCCTGTAAGTAGATTATCCCCACGACTCGTCGAGATCATTCCGCATCGTTGTCAGTTACTAGCAAGAAGGGGAATGAAATAACGATTTGGGCACAACCTCACAGACCGGACGCGGATGCATGATCTCGTGCCAGTGAGCGTTTTGATAACAAATTCTTGTCTGGTACAAAGTTTCAATTTCTGGAATAGAAATCGGACACTTGGAGATGTCGGTATGCTGCACCAGAAGGTCGTGGAAATCCTGTGTTGCAGGTGATATCCACCAAATGGCATTAGAACGTTGAATGCTGAGGCCGAGTCATTGAAAGTGGTGAGGATAGGGCCCTCATTGTCATATAACTTGTAGGTATCATTAGATCCCATGAATATTCGGTAAACAACTACATACCATATCATTATTGCTCATCTTCATGTATCCGAGGCCTACACGTCGAACGCTGATCATCCGTCACCCATCACCAAGGTATGGAAATTCGGAAACACCAACTCCTCCTCAACCGTCTTCCTAATCACGTCCTGTATGAACCGCTCCACACGGGTCACATTCTTCAACACATGCTTATCCGCCTGCCCAATCTCACTCTCAATATATATCGACGGCAACAACCGCTGTCCCACTGGTAATGGCTTGGCCAAGCGACCTGTTCCCGCACTCGTCTGTGGGGAATCTTCGTCCAATTCTGGGGGCGTGCTGCCAGCCGAGTCTGAAGGGTTAGGGTTGCGCTTTGGGCGGTCGCCAGCGGCAGCGGGTCCGTACGGGTCCAGATCATCGAGGATGCAGATGTGCACCCGCCTCCGTGCGCCTTCGTAGGCGACTGCGAGCTCGCCAGCGAAGATGAGACCTGTAACGGAGAGCTTGATGGGGAGAGACATGAACATGGGCGAGGGGTAGTTGATCAGGAGCGAGGTGGTGAGTGTGATGCGCAGGTTGGAGTGCCAGTTGATATGTAGATGCAGTTGGAGGTTTGGGTGCTCGGTTGGTTGGGGAGGCTGCTCTGTGGTATTAGCGTGATGGTGAAGATGAGACGAATCGGGCTGAGAATGGGCAGGGTCTGACATTGCATCGTAGATAGGAACTTTTGAAGGCATTTCGCTGGGGTTGTCCACCTCGGGGTTGTTCAGTGCAGGAGCAGAGAATGGTGTAGCAGGTGAAGGACTTCTGTACATCGGAGCACTTGTCCATGGCGCATGTCTGTAATCCATCATATTCGGTAGACTGTTGCCGGCTGCCCATACGTCCGCGGGTGAATTTAGCGATGGTGAGGCTGTGAACATGCTGGCAGAGCCATAACGTCCATAGCGTACATGAGGGGGGAGATGGTGGTATGCGAGCCCTTCTTCGCGCCCTCCCGCACGCCTTGAGACCCACTCAAACCCTTCCTCATCCTCTGCACCTTCAGTAACTTTCACTGGGCCTCTATCAAAATCTCCATCATCGTCTTCAAGAAAATCGCGATAAATGTCACGCAGATCGACGAGTTCGACGTCTGGCGCGGTAGAGCCAAAGTCAAGGGAAGTGACCTCGACTGGGCCTATGAATGAGGGTCGTTCTGCGCTTGATAGCTGGCGATTGAGAACCTCAACGAGGTAGAATGCGAGCGAGGAGTCTAGTTTGTTCCATTCCAAGTCTATCGACATCGAAGAACTCGTCAACTTTTACTGCCGATGAGTTGACACCAACCACTAGGATACCTGTCCTCGGACAACCGTTGACCTGCTGCGTGGCTTTGGCAACTGTAAGGATGGAATCCTTCGCCGACGCACTTGTTCGAAATTCGATAGTGGATGTGACCAGTCGACCACCTCGGATTTCAACACAAGTAAGCCTGAGCACGCCGCGGTCATGGGGCTCAAGTACTGACTCGGACTTATGTACATAAAGCTGAAGAATTCTTGCATCGATGGAGTCACCCGTTGGATTCTAGAACTGATGTACTACCACCTACAGCTCCCCACCCCTTTTTTCTCGTACTTGTTGCACGTCCCTTGAATTTCCTGATGGTTTTTGCCTACACACTACTAATCGAGAAATGACGCGACCTCTAACATGTTCCAGCAAGCGTTCCACTCGAACACCTGCACTAGTATTCCCTCTCCTAGATGCTCAGCTAGCGCCTCGTCTATATCATCTCCATCCGCTACGTTTTCGTGGGTCTTTGCTTGGAAAGCAAACTGCCTGTGTCGTATTGAAATTGAGAAGCTGTTCGTTGGAAATCATCCTTTTCGACGCATACATAGAACAAGGTGCGATGGCAAAGAACCCACTCCCGACACCCGACCCTCCTCGCCTGCAAGTCCTTGCAGAGCAATCCATTGCGCATCCCTAACGCCTGCAGATTTGATGCCGCCTGGCTTGCAGATGCATCATGAGCCCATTCACTTCAGTATGGACAGCCACTTCGTCCGTCCGAGTTCCATGCCATGCCATGAGTTAAGTTGTGTTTAGTTTACGGATGTTGAGGGTGCGGTATGAATGGCAGGAGGCTACTGGAGTCAGATTTCTTTAAGTTGTTTGGCCACGATGGACAAGACGTCGAGCACCCTACAAGGGTGGACTATTCAGTCCCGCTTTCCCCTGCCGGCAGGCCTTCACGAGCGTCATAATTTTCTTCCAGAAATTAACTCCTTCGCTCATTAGATAGTTGCTAGTGTTCGTTGTGCTAGTGTAGTTAACAATGAGTGGGTCTTGTGCCGGTGTTGGAGATGTTGTATTGGGGTGGAATGTCAGATTTCCGGTGAATGATAAAAAATGAGGAATGGAAGAAAGCGATCTGCAAAAAGTAGCAGGTAAAATGACAATGCTAAGCTGCTCTCCTATAGAATAAAATTAATCACTTCTCGAGTTCCTCCGATGGGAAAATGACATTAGTGACTAGCATGTACAAACCCTTCTCTCTTTTGGCATCGTGGTATGTGCAGATCTCCGAACAAGTATCCCATCTGGCTGCACTCGAAGATCCGACTTCGATGGAGTTTCTTGTACAACGCTGCGAACAATGTCCTAACCCTGCACAGGTGATCAGCGCGAGTGCTTGATCTCATTTCCACAATCCTGGTAGCCCACTGCCACACCTGCTCGAAGATTGCATGACAGATCGAGCTTGTCGGAACGAGAATCATCCCCCATGAAGCGTGGAGATGAATACAATTTCGTCTCCGCCTTTGAGCGCGTAATCGCCTTCACCCTCAAGTTCCCAATCGGTGTCGTTGATCAGGACAAGTATGCCCGGACGGCTGATGATCGATTATAGGGATTAGCATAGCATACGAAAGGATGTCACATACACCGTGTCATTCTCCATGAATAGTTCCTCCCGCTCCTTTAGCAAGTGATCTCGCAAATGGTGGATTAGGTATGCGATGTCCGCAGGCTTGGTTTCTGTGATTGACATCGAGTTGGTATTCTCTGGCGCACTGAGCTGGGTGTTATTATTGGCTGGGACATGGGACGGTATGGTTACTGCGTGATTACGCTGATTCGAGAAAAGTAACTCAAGGCCACCGCCGAACTCGATTTTGAGGGAGATGGAGGACATAGACGAGAAGTTATTCCTCAAACTTGCTCAAAGTGTTAAATTTACTAGGAATGAACTTCGGAGGTGGGAATATATTACCTTATTTAGTTTCAAGGTCTCAAAACTTTGACTCTTTTTCTCCTACTACTCACTAGTACCTCGTACTTACTACGCGTTGGACTCGCCGTGGCTGCTTCTTACTATGGATAGCTGGTGTTTGCGGTCGTGTCTGGAGTTGAACTCTAAGATCTAACCCCTGACCTAGGCCTGATCTCGAAGTTCAAGATTCCTTGTTTCCATCATGATCGCAATGTTTTCGTGATTTGCGCGAAAGGCTTCTATCTAAGCGTGTTTGTTCTCTTCGCTCCCAGAATCCATATTATAACTTGCTCATCTACGCATTCTGATCTTTTAAAATTTTATGGCCAAGGCTTTCCCGCCTCTGTTGAGGAGTTTATCCTCGCCAGAGGATCCCCAGACTTTATTGCATCAATACGATGATGCTACTACCAGTTTTCTTCTTTGCCCATTCTCCTATCACTGACGTCTTTCCCTAGCACATCCCTAGCTCCATTCAATCACATTTTCGGGAGCGTTCTATGGCGACCCTGTATTTATTTTTCTCCATTCGTCTATTTGTCGCTTAAGTCTTTCACGCGTGACGCAGTCAAATTCCTTGACCGAGCTTCACCTGACGGCATATGAAGTGCCGAGTGTATTCGTCCGTCGGGTTGCAGCACTGCTCTTTGACCATCACACAACCTCAAGTGACTCTCGAGCATTGGCAGCACGAGGTGAAGCATTTCCTGGTGTATCCATATTTCGTTCTTATATACCTTTCATCTTAGGAAAATCGAAAGCAAAAGCCCTGGCTTCGTTTCGACATTTTGAATATGACAGAATTTCCCGATCACCAACTTGATGAAAGGCTCGGTGTTCTTGGTAGGAGAGGGCGCCTGGACCTTGTCTTCTAGATGTTCCCTCGGACACACCGTGCTCCGTTCCGTTTCAGTGGATGCATACGTTGATGGGGTAATCCTTTTCATAACATCCGTCAAAATTCTCCCGCCAATGTACGGATTTGGTAGCACACTGGAGTTTGCGTTGAACGGCTCAGCTGCCTGTCTCAGCATTCCACATACCTCAAAAATTATCCCTGCTCCCCTGCTGCATTACTCGCTTATTCTACACAATTCTGTCGTTCCTCAGTCCTTTGGAGGCACCCCGGTCTCGTTAACGGGTCAAAAGAACTTGTGCGCCACTGGTGGACTTATGGTAATGATGGCTACCGATGACGTCGCACTTGACTACCACTACTGCCTAATGCTGTTGTTTCTTTCTTGCTTCGTTTTGATGCTCCTCATCTCTTTTGAGGAGCATTTCGTCTCCGGTGCATATATGAGCAAATGTATTCCTTCACCCACTAGATGTACTCCAGTCGAACTCGAATATGCCACAGGCAACGGCGGCCAGGCTCTAGTGCAGATTGATCGTGCAGGCAGTTCGCATTTCTCGATGTCTCCCGCTCATCCCGATTCTGTGGACCTTTGATGGGATAGAACCTCCTGCTCGCAACCCAATGAAAACCGTATCCATCGAGATTCACACCCTCTTTGTCAGCTCTCATTGGTGATATTATATTGGTGATGTGCATTGTGGAGGCCCCCGCGCTGCTGCCAACAGCCGCGCCTCGGGCTCATTAACCAGACTTGGATGATGAGCCAGCCTGGTGAAGAAAGGCTCAGTTCAACCCGTCCGAATTCATCGCATCCCCGCATCCTCTCCGAAGCTTCGACACATGATATTCGTCCCACCCGTCTAGTTCCGAAAAGTTTATGACCCAATTCAATTAGGATCTTGTTTTTCCGTGACACAGGTCATACACAGATATCGTGGATTCATTTCACAAAGCATAAAAACGACAGCATCAACCCGTATTTTATACTCACGTACTTATAGTAATCCAAGGCCGACCTTTTTCTCTGCGAGAAAGGCTCGGATGACCAAGCCAGAAAGAAGATTATCGTAACCAATTACGACATGCTTTATACGTAACTCGTGCACATTACTTCCAAAACTTGAATGAGCTGTATGGCTTGAACATGCTCCAACATCTTTATCTAGACGAGACTATGACATCTGAGGCTTAACCTCCCAAAACGTCTCTCAAAAACTTTGCAGGCAGGATTTTCCGGGGTCCTACCAGGTTTTTTTGTTTTACGCCATGCCGCCGGCTCTGCTTCTGCTCGGGTAATCTGACCATCAGTTGCGGTTGAATAAAATCTCCTCTCGTACTAGAAATTGCCGTCACGCCAGTGATGTCTCTGACGGCATTTGAATGAAGGTTACTGAGTTCCAGGTTGTTTCACCTCGACCCCCCATGTCGTCCTCAGAGACACTCGCGCCAGAGGCACCATTAAAGATGCCAGTGGGCACGAAACCTAGCAAGGGCAAGGCATTCTGGCTTACATTCATGGCTCTCGTCGTGACTGTGTTCCTCAGCGCCCTCGACCTCACCGCCGTCGGTACTGCTCTTCCTACTATCACCGATGACCTTGGTGGGGCCAATTTTGTCTGGGTTGGCTCTGCGTATGCCCTCTCTAGCACGGCCATCCTCCCACTCTCAGGTTCTCTTGCGGATGTCTTTGGTCGTAGACCCATCATGCTCCTCTCGATTGTTTTTTTCGCCCTTGGTAGCGCTTTGTCTGGCGCAGCTCGAAACATGAACATGATGATTGCAGCACGAAGTACTTCATCCGTTTACCGCCCACATTCGTGCTCACTTCCAACATCCAGCTATTCAAGGCATCGGGGGAGGCGGGATTCTTAATCTCTCTGACATTATCGTATCCGACCTTGTCCCGCTCGTAGAGCGTGGTATGTTCGAAGGCTTGTTGGGCCTCACGTGGGCTTTCGCTTCTGGAATTGGCCCCCCGATTGTATGTTCCCCGGGTCTGAGTTCAGTTCTATTATTCACATTCGCATTTAGGGTGGTGCTTTCGCCCAAAAAGCATCCTGGCGCTGGATATTCTGTCTGCATCTCTTTCGCCTTACTTTTCCAAACTCATTCTTTTCTAGACCTTAATCTCCCCCTCACAGCCATTGCATTTGCCCTCGTAGTGTTCTTTATGCGAGTCCGAACCCCCGAAGGCTCCGTGCGAGAAAAGCTTAGTCGCATCGACTGGACGTGAGTGTAGGGCCTTCCCTTCACTTCATGCCTGCTGATTCACTTATAGCGGTAACCTCATTATCGTCGTCGGCACCACTCTCACTGTCATCGGCCTCACCTGGGGTGGTATTCGTTACCCTTGGAAGTCTGCCCACGTTCTCGCCCCACTCATTATTGGCGTATGCCTTATCGCCTTCTTCCTCTACTACGAGATGAGATACCCAAAAGAACCCACAATTCCGTTTGACATTATGTCTAACCGCACGAGCTTTAGCGGGTAGGTGTCTACATCACGGAACCATACATCATGTTTACCATCTACATTTATAAGATATATGGCTACGATGTTCCACGGCGTTATTAGTATCTCCATGATCTGTTTGTTTTCCCTCTCTCATACTGCTTGAGCAAGATGTTAATATTTTAACCAGACTACATCCCAGTTTACTTTCAAGTGTGCCTTGGCGCAACGCCAATTCGCTCTGCCATCGACGGGTTGGCGACGGCCCTCGTCATCGCACCCTGGGCCCTCATCTGCGGCATCACGGTGCAGCTGACAAACATGTATCGTCCTATGAATGGCCTGGGATGGGTGTTAACTAGCATTGGTTTTGGTCTTCTCAGTTCTCTCAAGCCAAACAGCTCTGCAGCGAAGTGGGTAAGCTTCCAGTTCATCGCTTCCGCGGGGATAGGCATCGTCGTACGTCCGACATTCCCTTCGTAGTCTCCTGTTGCTGATCCCCACCGTTGGAGGTAGTACTCAAGTACGATCTTCCCTGTCCTCGCTCCTCTACCACTGTCACGCACAGCCGCTGCACTAGCCTTCTTTAATTTCATGCGTGCGTTTGCCCAGGTACTCTCCTTCATTTACCCATAACATATGAAACTTGACGTCTCTGCCACAGACATGGGGACTAACCATCTCTAGCACAATTTTACAGAACGAACTGAAGAAGAAACTTCCTCACGATTTCCTCTCGCAGTTCCGATCGGGGCAAGAAATTGCGTATGCAGCCATCCCGAAGATAGCCGCACTAGAAGAGCCTTTGCGCTCCGAAGTTCGCCTGGCATTCTCTAGGAGCATCAGTATAGTATGGGCATTGATGGTCGGCATTTCGCTACTTGGGATTTTGACGGTGTTCTTGCTGCGTGAAGTTCCCCTGAATTGCTTCACGGACGAGAATTACGGACTGATAGATGGCAAGCGCATTGGGGTCGCATCCGAGGAGACCCTGGCCGATAAGGCATAGTGGTGGAATGCCATGGAATTTAGGCATACCCACAGCACGCACACTCCCTTGTACAATATCACTCCTTTGCATGTTAGACTCCCCCTCCAGATTCTGCATCCGCTTCGATTTCTTCCACTTTTATTTACATGTATAATCTTTTCTCTGGTAAGTTGTCACCATCAACTCAGAATAATATAATCACAATAGCAACTGTGTTGCATGACAAGGGATGATTGCATCTATGATCTTTCCAAAGACTTCAATGAGGCCCTTTAAATTTGCTGATGTGGGGGCTCCAATCCGACTCCCATATATTGAGCTTTTATCAATACAAAGATTGACCACTACTTTCACCTGTGTGACGATGCCATCGCTTCACAACACCTGATCTCTCCTATTCAATCCTCCAAGTTCAAACTCGACTCCTCTAAAGACGCAAAACTTCTTTTTTAAAAAACTCGGAGCAAAACTTATGCAATTTAAAAAGCTGTACTACTTGTCCCTGGACGAGAGTGGACAATAGATCGTTACTCGCGTCCTGAATGCAAACTCGCAGTACTGCCTTGTTTTAGTTCCTGACATCTATCCAGGACCTTTGGAGAGAAACGCAAGAGAAGCACAACGACAAGCAGCAGGCCGAGATTGATGAACTCAAGAAGACGATAGGGGGAAACTCGGACTCGGTCCTGGCCGAGTGGCAAACTGCAAGTTTGGTGACAGTGTGTGGTATGTTTAGTCCTACCGCTTGCAAATTCCTTGCCTAACCACCAGCTGAGCAGCATTCGGGTCATTTGCATGGAAATTTTGTGTCGACTCTGGACCAGGCTGAACTCAAACAATACAAGATACATCGGTGTAAGTGTGGTGTCCTCTCTGAGTGGCGAATACTGATGAATGCTCCATTTGATCATAGTTTGGGACCTATATCATGCCTAGTCAACAGGGCCAGCAAGAAATATCGCCAGACGCATATACCGCAAGATCGACGAAAATGTTCAAAGTTGTGCGAACAGTCTTGTGTGGATGAAAGCCAACGTAGCTGAGAGCCAGCGGAAACCTGCTCACCCATTTATCCCAGAAGACAAACTGCCCAAGCTTCTCTACGAGCTCGGGTCAGGCGAGCCAGGGCTGGAACCAATCGAGATCGAGATGTTTGACTACCTAAAGTCGAGGTCGAACCATCCTCAAAACATCGAATGTGCCATAAAGGGTGGCGGATCCTTTCCTTGAATTCAAGTTTGAGGGCCAGATCAGGAGTTGGGCATCTGCGCGTATACATATGCATATGTAGGATTGAGATGAATTTTACACTATTACCTATTTTCGTAGAAAGAGCATAGTATTAGTAGCGCACTAAACAAATGCGAAATGGCTTGAAACGACCGTGTTTTGATGCACGCCGTTTCCCGATGGACGTCTCTACCCGAACAACCCACCCCTTATCCCGAACTTTCATACCAGAGTATAGAGTGCGGAACCTTTACTACCAACAAGCTCAGACGAACGCGCCTCGTTCGAACCGTACCTGGTGGAACACAGTTGGTGTGAAGTGCTTGAAGCCAGGGTGAAAATAAACACAATCCACGACATTACGAAGGAGAAAGAGCGTGGGGATGCGTTGGTGATTACAAGTTAGTCGGCTGCCAGCAAACACATTCGGCCCAATGCATTCCGCCTCAATGACTTGGACGGCGATGACTTCTACTAGTCCTTCGTTCCTACTATCAACTCTGGACGCGGTCAATCCTCGACCGAACTCGATCGGACCGTAGATGCAGGAAAATGTAGATGACGTCTTCAACCATTGGTCGATCGACTTGCCATGAGCTCGGTGCTCAGGCTGCTCACACCTCGTGATGCTCTACCTGTCAAGCTGTCAATCATTAAGTCGCAGTATTCGCGCGGTCTTAGGACTCTGTTCCTCATTGGGACCAAGCTGCCTTCCTTCTTTCCTACAATCACGGTAAACGCCATCAAATTTCAAACCAATAATCGGAAATTGCAGTCCCATTGCTGTCTAAGTCGCGTCGGAGGCCTTAGCACTGCCTTTATTGGATGAACCTGTATTATCATGGAATCAGCGATACATGTGGACGATTCCGGGTTTAGCAAGTGAGTGGCAGCAATATTGTATCATCATTGTAATGTCTTCATCACTGCGCAAAAAGAGCACGCGCCATAGCAACACTCTATGTGACTTCAAATTCGTGGGAGGCAATACTGTTTGGCATGTCACAGATGCTAATCAATGACAGCTACGGGAGTTGCAGTCCGTCTGAACGTGCGACCTTGGATTCTCAGCAAGGGCATTAATGCCACTTCCATGACCAGTTACTCCCGGGTTCATTTGGACCGACAATTACAATCCCAGAAACACTCCTCAGGTGGTTGCAAATCAAAGGTACATGATTCCTGATTCATCGGCACCGAATACAGTTTTGGACTGACAGACGACATGTTTTAGGTTTCATGGCCGCAGCAGCATGCAGACGTATACAGGTAGTCTGCGCAATAATCTATCTGTGTCCACGTGAGATCACAGCTTTCACTTGAGATATAAATTAGAACGTGAGTCACCGTGATATACGACCACCAATCATCTGCACTTTTCCCCTCAGATGATGACGCGTTTTCTTGCCATTCTCGTTCTAGCGTTTTCCACCAGGGTTGTTCTATCATTTCCTGCCTATGGATCACTTGCTGGCCTCTCAGATGAGGTACTAGATCGTATCATCCCTACTCTCCAAGTTCGCGATTCTCCGCCTCCTCCTGGGCCATTGAACGATACATCGGCAAAGCTCGTCAACGACAAACATCACCCTTGGAAACCTCTCCGACCAGGTGACATACGTGGCCCTTGTCCTGGTTTGAATACTCTCGCGTCTCATGGGGTACATTTATGTTATTCTCAAGGAAGTCGATTGCCATTCTAACGGCACCTTTCTAGTGGCTTCCTCGCTCCGGCATTGCGACTCCTGTGGAAATTGTAAACGCGGTACAAGATGGTGCGAAATTACATTCTCTGTCCTAACGAATCTCGCCAAATGTATATCTAACTGCAGGGTTTAACATGGGAAATGATCTCGCCGTCTTTGTTACATATGCCGCCATGCTTGTGGACGGTAACTTGGTCACCAACCGTCTCAGCATTGGAGGCAAGACCCCCAAAACCGGTCCTGATCCTCCCCAACCAGCTATCGTCGGTGGTCTTAACACGCATGCTGTTTTTGAAGGTATGTTGTTGCTTTGTTTCAATCTATCTGCATTCATAATCCTTTGACACCAGGCGATGCTAGTACGACTCGAGGTGAAGCTCGTTCCGATTCTACTCAGATTCATGACGCTGACTAGGTTTTCGATGTAGGCGACGCATTCTTCGGGGATAATCACAGCTTCAATGAAACGCTTTTTGACGAAGTACATATTCCGTGCTTATTGGTGTTTTTCAATGAAGGGAAGGCTGACATGTTACGTACAGCTATCCTCCTTCAGCAATCGTTTCGGCGGTGGAAACTATAACCTCACGGTCGCAAAAGAGTTCAGGTGGCAGCGTATTCAAGATTCGATTGCCACAAACCCGAACTTTTCATTTGTCTCGCCGCGCTATTACACCGCATACGCTGAATCCGTCTTCCCTTACCTCTTTTTCGTTGACGGACGTGTGGCGAACGGGCAACTCAGCTTGGCCAATGCACGAGGCTTCTTCCAAAACAGCGAGATGCCTGCAGACTTTTACCGCACAAATGCATCTGTTGGGTTCAACGCGATCGGTGATGGGATCGCTAGTATATTTAAAGCACACCCTATCCAGCCAGGGAGGAACATTGGCGTTGGAAACTACGTCGTCGACCCGACGTCTGCCAACTTCACCCAATTTTGCAAGCTATATACAAACTTCGTGAACGACACTGTTCGATCGTTGTACCCCAGCCCCAAAGGTGTTCTGCTGGATGCTTTGAAGACTAACTTGGATTACTTCTACAGCCCCTTGCAAGGGTCCCGTGATTGTCCGCAAGTATTGCTGTACGGCAAGTAAAATTTACATATCTAATACTAGTAGTTCTGCCAAGTTCTGCTTGAATTTTTCGTACTGTAGTTGCCACCATGGCTATGGACTTATAGTGTTGCGGAATTTCATTTACATTGCCTACTTCTCGTCGCAACAGTGACGATGGGGAATCCAACCTATTGAGATTGGGAGCTTCTATGCCAGGTCCAGAAGATCTATGTACAACGAATAAGTTTGTGTGGGGCACATGGTGTAGTTGGTTATCACGCCCGCTTAGCATCTGTCAACACTAAAGGTTTCTTTGCGGGCGGTCCCCGGTTCAATTCCGGGTGTGTCCAATGTACATCTTTAAGTTGCAGTTCATTTTTTTTTAGGCAATGATGTCACCACGCCGATCACTGACGTATTGGCTTGGAGTTGCAGAAACTTCAAAGTTGAATCTTCTGCTTGTTACTGACAATGGACACTCTCCCATTAGACACTTCTCATCCCGCCGTGCAAGACTACCTTGCCCTCGTCCGTCTCCAAGTCCTCACTCCGCTGTCCCTCCTCCTCAACATCGCAGCTGTCGTAGTATGCGCAACAATCACCACCCCCAGTATCAGACACATAGCCAACATCCACCCCACAGCCATCTCCCCAGAGTTCAACCTCATCGCTGCCTACGTACTCGCCATATATGTCGGCCAGATCGGGTACTGCGTGCTTCTCGTCCTGGCGAGTAAACCTGAGACCAAGGTCATCCATTGCACTTGTCTAGGAAGGTATCACATAAATTCTGACTTTCGACCCAACAGCACACGCTAACAAAAGCAGTCGGCGTCTCTCTCGTTCTCGCCAATTTCATAATGGGCCTTTGGGCTATCGCATGGGTCCTCCAATGGTTCCTTATCACCACAATACTTCAAGGGTTGCTTCTGCTCCTCCTGATCTACTCAAATGTTGCATTACTCGTCTACCACCCACCTACTTTCGCTCGTCCATTCGACATGGCACTAATTCACGCCCCACTCCGTTTCTTCCTCCTTCTCCCTCTAGCCATATTATTCCCTTACTGCCTCTTGTACGTCCTTCCCCCTCCCTTCTCATCGGAAGTCTAACCCCGGTTTCTTCTAAACAGCATAACCCTCCATCTCGGATACCACCCGTCCGAACCAGGCAACCCACCAACGAACTACTCTGCTTGGCACGCTTGGTCCGGATTCGCAGTGGTCATGTCTACTAACGTTCTCGCGTTCCTGGCCATCATCTTCAGGCGTGACATCGTCTGGTGTGTCGCTGCGACTTGGCTATGCATCAGCCTGTGGATCGAGACCCCAAAGCCTGCCCCTGTTTACGTGCGTTCAATCTATTTCGTCGTTTAAACCCCGCGTATGAACAAATATGGGAAATATGTAGATCCCGACGATAGTATTCACGGTATTGCATCCGCTTGCGCTTCTGCTCTCCCTTGTATACATGCAGTTTTATGGGAAACAGACGCGTGGAAGGGAAGGACGTGTTGCTCTCCGTGGTGAGGACCAGGCATTGCATCATAATTTTGATGGTCACCAACAGCAAAATGGTGGACGGGAGGACGGGCGAACCGGAGATCGGGCTGCGAATGGTGACGGAGGTACGGCCCAGAGCCGTGGAGCTAGGGAGGTGGATGTTGAGGCGCTTTGGGGGTGAGACTCGGAACGGGATTGGAAAAAAAAAGTGCGGA
>QLOJ01000977.1:0-13037 GCA_003313625.1 Tricholoma saponaceum
TGTCAGTTGTATCCCACATGGTTCCCAATGTTGTTCAAGTATGTTTCCCATTGTTATATCGTCATGTACCGTCATGAACTAATCACATTCCTTCTCAAGATGGCCACTACTGCCATGCAGGGTATGCCATTTCTCCGCTCTCTGATGTCCTTGATGCTGATGTAGAATTAGATATAATTGTGTGTGGATCAATAGCGAGATGAGGTGCTGCCCTAAGGGGAAGGTTTGCTAGGTTCACGCCGCTGCACCACGTTTGTCTGGTTGTCGAACTGACTGGTTGGATAATGTTCATGGCCTGCTCATTTTTATTTTTCGCCAGAGATAGTTCCTTGTGTTAACAATGGTAAATACCAAAATTTGTTACATCGAGTGGTATGTACAGCACTTTTGCACATCACTTTTGCACATGTGCAATCTCAGTGTTCGTCAATGAAAAACTGCTGAGTAGCAAAATGTAGGGCAGCGAAAGTCACATTGATCTTCTCCATTCTATTCATCAAAGTCAACCAATTTTTTGGACCTCTCGAAATTCTGACCTAGACCTAGGAACCCCGCCATCCACCTACTCAGCCCCGTAGATTCCACGACAAACGCATGGGCTGCATGATGACTGTAGATCATGACTTGGTCATCCATATCCCACAGCTTAGGTGAACTTTGCCCCGCCACGCGCAGTTCTTCCTGGGGCTGATCGCGCTTGACGGCAAATGGCAAATGGCTACGAATGGCTTGAGTTTCATTGGGTACTTAAGCCCAACTTGAAGTATGAAGTTTCGACCTCAAAGTTACTGACTCACAAGTGATCTGAAGGAAGGAAGCGACAGAACTTCTCCTGTTTGGTGGCCGCTGGCATTCGAGAAGAAAGCGATGCGATGCCGGGCTGATTTCTTCGTGCTTGTTTTTTAGCACCGTCGCTAGGACTTCGGTGGGTTCGGCGGGCTCCAAGACTTGGAGTTCGGGTCAGGTAAGGAGGCAGAACTGGGATGTTGCTTCGGTGAACACCATCGAGGATGAACGTGGGATGCTCCAATGCATACGTGACTGGACACAGTGCCTCGGCCACCAACAACACGAGATCCTCCACTGCCTCACGAAGAACAGCGTGCAGAACCACGAGAACACTCATCTAGGGATGGTGGGAATGGAGGTGTGGGTGGCCCGCGGGTTGGGGCTGGGTTTTATGGAAATGCAGACGCAGACTGCTTCATATGTCCCTCGTTCTATAGCGCATGCAGACTTCTCGTACGGTCCACTCCAAGGCCTGCCCCAATCTTCGCTTAGTAGCGTAAGTCCACCCAGATTTCCACAACTCAAACTCAAAGGTCCAGTAGGGCGAGGTAGTGGGTTATGACATCAAGCTCCGTTGCTCTTGGGCAGCTTGGGTTCTTGTACTGTTCGCAGGACGAGCCGAAAGTGAGTCCTCTCTAAACTTAACAAACCAGGACACCCAAAATGCGAAATCTAACTAAAGTCACGCTTCAATGGGTGCATTGGATTATAGCTGTATTAGCCACAAGATCATAAGAAACATTCATGTTCTATGATACAAAAATCCCGGTTGAAAATAGTGTGTTACATACGCTGAATATCAGTATCTCAAGCACGTTATAACTTCGCCTTGGGTTGAGATGGCTGCATCTTGATGTGCACACCAGAAGAGACAAGTCGATGGTGTGTCAAGTTCCATATCTAGGGGAAGGTTAACCCGCAGAAACAGATGAAATATTTCATGAAATGCACCTCTGTCCGTGCAGAATGAGCTCTTGAGCCAACAGTCATGGTTGTATTACTTATCCGGAGTCTATCTCCTCTGTGCAATAGTCCAGAATCAGCAGGCGTTCGAAAGTTCTACTCTTAGCTTACAATCCTGCCGGAGAGTGGTAAACAATATTCAAGGATTGCGAGACGCTGTAATGCACATTTCCCGATTCTGCCATGGTAAAAGCCGACAGTGCCAAAGTTGAACAGCTTTAGGTAGCTGTTACATACATCATCGACAGTTCAAACACAGGAGCTTACATGTCAATAAGAAAAGCAGAACATCCACCGTGAATATTTCCAGCTCCGTTGACCATATCTTTCAAAAAACGGAATGAGATTGGAGACAGGCAGCGAAACCGTGTAACGTACCATCTTCAACTGTAAGTTCGCACACAAACCGACCCTCTAACTTACGAGGTTCCTCCACTTTTTTGTCGATAGAGATTTCAGTGACTACCATTCTCTTGACGATGGACTCCCCAAAATTTGGTCCAGAATCCTCTGAAGGCCTCCGCATGAAGAAATCCGCTGGATTTCCAAGTGCTTGCTTTACATTATCAGACGCACTACCTGAGATATGACTGGTATCCATGGGTGCCAATAGTAAAGCCGGAAGCAGTGAGATGCATCATGAAAGTTGGAAATACGGGATTTAAACCGGGCCGAATTATTGTGTGGCTGTTCTGTTCAACATTTGGCAAGGCTGCGGCTTTCAATTCTCTCCATACATGCTCTGCTAAGTAAATCAGTTACTATACTGGTACGCTTCCCATTGTCCTACAGTTTCAGTAACATCCGAAATATGATTAGCCATGTTGCAGTCCTTCGTGTCGTCGGAACCACGCCTCCCAGCTAAGCGAAAGCGAGACTCAGTGGATGACCGGGACCAAGGAACTGTACTTGAACTGTCACTCAGTTCTGGTATACGAAAACACCTTCGAATTGAAATACCAGCTCTCGAAACCACTGCTACGACGCCGAATAATCCTAATGACGTCTTGACGTCTCCTCCATTCTCAGGAATATCTCTTCCGGACTCGTTATTTGAAGAGCCAGCCATTTTGCAACTATCCTGTGACAAAGAGCCTACGCCGGCTCTACGAACTGCTCCCCCAATTCCGGGTCTATTTTTCACACCTACAATGCGCCTTCCTCAAGAAATCGCAGATGCAGTGATGCGATTTTGCCTTGATACATATTTCCAAGCGTCAGGTGTAAATCAAGTTATGCTCTTCGGGCGTTTCTCTGCGATGCATCCAAATCCAAGTGCTTCGCCTTCTTCAGGCTCCTTGCCCAATCATTCAATTGGCCTACCCGCCATCCTCCTGCAGCTGCTTTCTACCTTGGATACCATGCTGTTCCCTTTTCTTCCCCCACAGACGCACGAGCTCTTGTTTCCTCGTATACCAAAACAAGCGCGGCAGGTCATTCTGAATTTATATGATCCTGGGGAAGGAATTTCACCTCATGTCGACCTTCTTCGGCGCTTCGGCGACGGGATCGTTGGGGTCAGCCTTGGGAGTGGATGCATCATGCAATTTGCCAAGGCGAATGTCAGTCATGAAGAAACTATCCCCAGTCATTTGAAGGAAAGGAAACAATGGGATCTCTATCTCCCTGAACGGAGTGTGGTCGTGCTCTCTGAGGATGCTCGATACAGGTGGACACACGGTATCGGCAAGTGCACAGAGGACTATGTGGTTGTCGCTGGTTCTGACCTTGACGGACGAGCCGGCCAATGGATCCAACGTGACGCACGTTTAAGCATCACCTTTCGGTGGTTACTGCCAGGCGCAGATATTGTTGGAGAGGACTCGTCTGACATACCTGTATAGAATGGATTACGTGTGTACATATCTCGCCAGCCTTGTTTATTCGCAACGACTTTCTGTACATCTGCAATAGAATGCATCTTTGACAATCGATCCGCTATGCGAATTCTGTTTTGAATCTATCTAGATAATCACTATTGAACTTCATGTAGTGCCAGAAAGATGATTGGACTGATCATAAACAATTCTTCAAAGCCTTGGTTGCGGTTGAGAAGAATCCTTTGGATATTGATTTACTCCTGGTGGGTGACAACAGCAGAATCGTTTATGAAACACAAACGGAAAAAGCGAAAGGTTATTCGCAATCGATCTCAAAGCACTGAGAGTTTGGGCTCCTCCGAGGGCTCAGGGATATTGAGAATCACGGAGCGGAGGACATCGAGGACGACTAGATGAGCAGAGGGCTCTCTTGTTACGGGCGGATGGTGCCGGAAAGATGTAGAGCCTGGGAACCCACTGAGTAGTACTCAGTGGCCCGTTCGCTCCCTAATAACGTTATTAGCAAGAGAAAATAGGTGGCCCGCGATAATCTTTCGTTCTTCACTCCAAAAGCTCCTGTCGATGGAAGGTCAAATAGCGAAAGTCTTGGCTGCGAAAAAAAATGCTGCCATAACTCGGCAGCGGATGCTCCAGTGCCGCTTTCTCTATTCTGATTATTTCATCTACAAGATGAAGCCTGTGCTTCCCGGATAGTTGCGGCCACAATTTAGAGACTTCGATGTTGGCAGGTGCTTTCTCCATGATGATAAATTCTGCACCTACGGCGGTCGAGGCTTGTGCAGAAGGACCATGACAATACACGGGGAGCTGGTGAGCCAAGACGCCTGCGTGCAAATTCCATGGTCGCCACCTCGCTCGCGGTGACCAAGTGGGCCGGGCCTGCGTGAGGCGTACTTAGTAGGCAGCTGGCGATTATCAAGCATCATGGAAAAGACCTAGGCTCATTCGCAGCCAATAGAAATCCAACATGCATGACGAACACGTGTGTCTGCATCTCTAATCCATTTGCTATCATATGGACCTTGACCCAGACGATAGACCGTTCGACACTTTCGTTTTTCTTGGTTGTTGGAGATGCAACGTGTACGCAAAGAAGAACATCCCACTACAACGCTGCGGCGGCTGCAAGTGTGTGGTGTATTGTAGTAGCAGTGAGGTTTTCTGATTTGAACCTATCAAGATAATCGATATTGAACCCCATGTAGAGTGCCAGAAAGATGATTGGACTGATCATAAACAATTCTGCAAAGTTTTGGTTGCGACTGAGAAGGATCCTTTGGAAATTGCTTTGCTCCAAGGGGTACTAATGGCAGACGTCAGCGACATCGTTTATGAAACACAAACGGAAAAAGCGAATTACATAGGTATTTCGCAATCGATCGCAAAAGCACTTAGAGTTAGGGAGAGGTTCAGGCCGCTTCGAGGGCTCACATATCCTGAGAGAAGACTGATCGAGTTCGAGCCGCGATGCTTAGATTGGTGTGTGCACAACTCATCGCAGGACACAGTGATTCTGGCTTATAAATGTGAATTTCCAGTGCACGTACTGCACAGGATATCAGAATTGAGGGAGCTAGAATACCCCACGATAATAGGCCTCAACCTTCCATTCGTCCTTGCCAAAACTGCCTATATTCGTTCTACTGCAGTGACGAACATTTTAGCTCTGCGCACCATGCGCACAGCGAGATCCCCTATGAAGATGGCCGAGACAACAAATCTCAATGTCAGATAAACAGAGAAATCCGGTGGGATTCACTTTTCATCGGCACAGGGCGTGTCAAGACGATGATATATCCATACACTTCCATTCTCGTGAAGGATAGATGGGACCCACTTCAAGGTATGACTTTGGAGGCAGATTTCTTCCCAAAGATATTGGTGAAGGGTGATGAGGCGCCTAGGAGTGAACATGAATTGTCGCAGGCCTTTTTTCGCAAGGATACCGATATGCTCACATTACCGCTAACCATTCTCTTCGCTCTTGAAAAACTGAACGAAGGAGACGACACTTGGACACAGAAGAATGTTTTGATCATTCATGTGGGTATTTGAATCGTCACCGACGTCTATTCAACACCGAATTCCTTATAGTTTTTGGGCGCGAACCATCCCGAATTCAGGCGGTACCGTGCTTTACACGACGTCTTTCATCGTCTTCCAAACCTCCGCGAGATAAGAGTGTGTGCAAAGTTTTTTGCCAATCTTTCGAGAAACTCATTCTTATATAAAGTGTTTATTGTGTGGCCCAAAACTTGAGAACATGCCATCAGACGTGGACATCTTGAATGTCCACGAACACCAGATGAGAGTCAACAACTGTTCGTGAGTTCGGTCTACCTTTGACGATATTCGTTTTCCAACAAATGCTAAATCAGATTCTGCAATACTCGCAAGAATAAGATTGTGCCCACCTTCGTGGCAAAGTTCGTCCAACTGATAACGCAGCCTCCGCCAGCTGATCGTCAACTCACAGGACGTATGATGACTTCGTCCGGACGGAGGGTGCTAGATACACTCAACCAGACTTGGCCGTGGCATTCAATTCTGGTTGCGGAGTTGGCTTGGAAACACAATCCGAACAATATCAAACTCTCGATAAGATGGCCAACATAGACGAGGAGGAGGGCTCGACCCCGTGGCGCAAAATAGAACAGCTATTGGTTCAGAGAAATATACCAACTCTATTCACTGTATGTTAGATCTTCTGATCATCTCTTCCGTTGAACTGTGGTGATGCATTTATTTTTGATGTTAACAGGCTGACAATCCCGATGATGCTCTGAAGGACGAAAAGAGGCTGCTCATGGCAGGTGCCAAATTTGTCCCTGGTCTTGGGAGGCGGCGCAATCCCTGGGGAAGTCTACTCACACAATAGAGACCTGGGATGGTTCGAGGTTTTCGGTCTTATAATCGATGGATTGCGGGTGGCTTCAAGTAGCGATAATAGGATAATCGTAAAATCGATGCGAAGGTAGTAAGTGGAATGTCAGGATTATGGAGTTATGGATCGTGTTCGACATCCAAAGTGGTTCTTTGAGAATGCATCACGTAGACAGACTGTGCCATAAGGCTTTTTCGGCCCATACCTTTCAAGAACCGCGGTTTCACCGATATGTTTGTAAACTGACATGCATATTCCATTCTTGATTTGTATCGTTTCCGACAAGGCTTAGATCAAAAACTTTTTCTTCACATTGACAGATCACTCATTCTCTGTTGACTTCTGGTTAAAGGAAATTCATTCAGCGGATGCGGAGCGTCCTCCGATGCTTTAAACGGTGGTAACCGAACTAGTGCCACCTGAGATGTTCTATCGAAGTCGCACGTCTTTGTGATGTAGAGAGGGGCAATTGCCCAAGTCTCAGACGTTGGCTCAGACCTGCAGTTTGGGGGTTGTCGAGAACATCAACTGACCATAACATATCTAACAAGTGTACTGACAATAGCTTCTCCGTATGATTAACGTTGATTCTTCCCATCAATTCTGCCCTGGTCCACATATCACTCATAGTCCACCGCGCAGCGCAAGAACCAAATGCAGCACGGAACCCGCAACGATGTTAAAATCCTTCGCAGTCTTGTCGTCTGGTCTATATTGTGAAAGCAAACTCGTTTAGGGTCAAGATCAAAGAGAGGGTAGAGACTCACAGCTGCCGTCCACCGAAAATGAGTCGTTGTTGTGGGGGTGGGACACCCGATTGCTCCTCTACTTTCTCTTTGATTCGTGTGATCTGCAGCAACTTCGATCAGCTTGGGTGTTGATTGTATAATAAGGAGTATGGCGTACTTTATCATCAGGATCGATGTCGAGCTCTATCTGAAGTGACAGAATTGCGATTAGTGATCGATCCTGAATCATTCGTATTGAACCAGGGGATACACCTCTTTGCCTGTAAGTGTCTAATGAACGATTAGATGAGTGAGACGCGTTCAGACTATCATCGATGAGACTGTAATCGCCTTGACTTTGATCAACATGATGATTTCAAAACGAAAGATCCAAACTGATAGAGAGACGCGTGGATTATAGAAGGGAGGGATCTAAGTCGCAATAAAACAACAAGCTTGCGACAAACGATTAAAAGTGGGTTCGAAGGCTCGGAGTCACCGTCGTGACAATCATCGTGACTCGACTCTTGACAATGACTCGGTGCTTTGCTCTCACAGTCATCTTTCTAGGCCATTTGTACACTGGCAAGAGGCTGTAACCAGATAATAATGTGGAGCAGTCGTCTTTCTAGTTTGCCGCAACGTACTGCGGCCTCGATCTATGAAGAACATATTAACTATTCCTGGTCTCTCGACTGATCGGCCGAGAAAGAGAGATTAGCTGTTTTCAACGTTGTACATATTACATTACCATGAGAACTACATAGATTACAGATGCCCAGCTCTATTGTATTTCAGGATAGCGTGGAGCAGAGCGCAAATGAAATCACGAAGAGTGTTTTGAAGTCCGTAAAGGCGCCGATTCAAACTGCCAATCATACTTTCAATTTTGTTCCAACTTGTTGAAAAGAGTGCGTACCATGGATCTCGACACCACGACACCGGCAGGACAGCCCATAGTGTCCAGAGGGAAAGTAAGTTTTAAAGAGTGAATGTGTATGAGTGACACTTACGCGGCGTTTCTTCTAGACCGCGCCATTTCTTATTCGCACTTTTGTGAAGATAGGGAGTTTCCATAGACTTTCTCTTTTCGAGGATGGAACGCTGCCAACTACTGATGAACAGCAGCTCTTCACCTGGTACGGTTAACTATTCTCAACCAAGCAGTCTCAATTCATTCATCACTATTTACAGGAAAGATGCAACTCTTCGGGAGGTCCTGACAGCTCTTCGCAACACAGCTCCCACTATCCCAGAATACCGCCACCCACTCGCCCGTTTCTCCTTCAGAACCGTCTACGCAGACCCCGGTAATAAAGGTCGTTTCTCTCAAAAAGACCTCGGAATGGTGTACTCCCGCGATATTCTTGGGGAGCCAGGCTCATTGAACGTCACTGCTCCTCGTCTACGCGAGGATGTGGACGGTGAGAACCGGGAGCCTAGTGAGCGCGAAAAAGAGGAACGCACGCTCGAAGAACTACGTTTCGTACCAGGCGACTACCTTCTCGTCGCTGTCCTGCTCCCCAAGAACGTTACAGTTCCCACCGAGATCTCAATCAAGGGCTCAGCGGCAGTTCCTGGTGCGACCACGTCTAATGGATGGAGAGGTGCCGGGGGGCCGCCCAGCAGGGGGGATGGCGGGTGGAGTGGTTCTCTTGCTCCTGGGTCGGGTCCAGGATCTGGGCGAGGTGGGGGACATTGGCGAGGCGAATCGACTCCGGCGTCTGGCCATCGAGGGCGAGGTGGGCGAGGAGATTTTGGCGGTAGGGATGGCTTTAGGGATAGGGATAGAGATAGAGATGGTGACAGGGCAGACAGACGTGTTCCACCTCCTCGACGCGATTCACCGCCTGCGAGGGGTAGAGGAGGCTGGGGTGACCGTCGTGGTGGAAGAGATAAGCCCTCTCGCTCACGGTCACGATCTCGTTCTAGGACTCCACCAAGGAGAAGACGATAGAAGCATCGTTCTCGTGATAATGTTCTCTATTACGTATGTCTAATTCCTCCTCTACTATCTAAAATTATCTACAAGAAATTGCAGTTATTTCATGTATTTTGGTCATGAAGATGTGTTATAATTTAGACCTCAGTTCATAAGAGTTGACAACCTTCAAGTTATCTTTCGCTTTTCACTTCAGAGATGGCATCCGAGTGGTCGTGAAGATCTTCCTCCTCGACTAGCACGACGATAAAATAGGAGTACAATTATCTTTCGGCATGCCATTCCCCACGATAAAGACCCATTATGATGCTAAACTTCATGCCACCGTGCTCATAAGATCCTGAAGACACCTGGAAGTCTATCCAAGGCGATAACGAGTACACAAACCAACAATATACCCAGACATAACCCATACGTCTGAGGAATTTGTTGGAATGCTTCAGTCCAGCTCTCGCAGCTAATGCGACCACAACATCTTCAAAAGTGATCCCAACGGCTTGCAAGAGGAAGAAACGCAATGCACCTGTGTCTGTAGGAGGTACATGTATGAGACCTGAAAGGAGGAATGCGATGTAGAGCTGGGTATAGGACGACGCATTACTCCCCGGACGAAATTTAAAAACCTGCTGCGCGAGGAATTTGCCGTGCACTGAAAACACCTGGAATGAACAATAAATTGTTGGGGATGCTACTTAAATGGCCCAGTAACAACTCACCCTCCGCAACATCTGGTGCCATGTTCGCCTGAGAACGAAATAGTAAGCACTCTGGCCTCTGATATGAAGACATTACTTACCCCCAAAACTTGCGAATAGTGTATGCATTACTCCACTTTCCCATGATATGCGGCCATCTGTCTGGTTGGGACAGCCCGCTGCCGACAACAACTATGCTGTACCAGGTATGGGAAATGGTGATATTCATACCGGATGCCGCAGCGAAAAGGAGAACACCGCCAAAACGCCATATCAACGGTTGCTCAACAAAGGGAGGAGCATCCCTCGCGAAGAATGGATCTGCCCTGATCAAGATGCTGGCCACGTCGTTGATCAGAAGACATGTGGCTACCCAACCGAGTCGTGACACGATGAATTGAATGCGGGTGAGGTTCGAGTGAGGGGGGAGAACGGACGTGGGTTCATGTGTCCATCCCACGCCGCGAGGGCCATTGAGAAGTCTGCAAGCCCACTTGAAGCGAGACACGAGGCCAGAGTTCGAGATTGGTTCTCGTTGCCCTACGAGGCGCAATTCGCGTTGTACGTCGGAGAGAAGGATGAAATCCGAGGCAACGACTATGTTTGATATTACAAAGCAGCGAAGGGCTTCGTTGGTGAACTTGTCATCCGTAGCGGTGAGGAAGTAGGAGTAGAGATTAAGGCCAGCGGTCAACGGGAATAGCATCCATCGATAGGGGGATGGCCTGACGACTAGCGCGCCTAGCAAAATGCATTGGGCAGCGGTGAAAAAGACGAAATAATAGTCGTCCATGTCAGGGGGAAATGAAGCTGAGTGGGCATAGACTGCCTCATAGCGCTGCGGCCACCGTTAAGTACTACATAAGTAAATGGACTGAAATTCGAGGGCCGAAAAATACCAAGCTTGATGGGGAAATTTTATAGCCTGCTGTGGCCGCCGTGCGCCTATCTTTGTATATATATAGGCGCAAAACACATTTCGGGACACCGAGTCTTTGACATGAGGATGGATTGCTACAATAGTCAGACTTACTGGCAATTCTGGTGTTCGCGACTTTCCAGTTGGTGAAGTTGGATTCACTTAGCTTACTTACTAGAACTTGAATCTCGTTGAAACATATGCGGTATGAATCAGCCGAGCCACATGGCATGTCCTTTGGAGCCCGTGGCCGCAGTGATCACCATCGGCAGATGCAGCTTTAGTTCTACTAACCCCAATCCGTTGCACCCTAACATGGTAGCACCAGTTCCCGCAACCTCCCCGACGCGATTCACCGCCTGCGAAGGGTAGAGGTGGCCGGGGTGACCGACGTGGCGGAAGAGATAAGCCTTCTCGCTCACGGTCGCGATCTCGTTCTAGAACTCCGCCTAGGAGAAGACGATAGAAGCGTCGTTCTCGTGAACGTGTTTGATAACTTCGTTCTCTATCACGTATATCTAATTTCTCCTCTGTTTCTACAAGAAGTTGCAAGTATTTTTGGTGATGAAGATGCGTTATAATTTAGACTTCAGTTCACACAGAGTCTTTCGTTTTTCATTCCTGAGACGGCATCCGAATGGTTGTGAAGATCTTCTTCCTCAAATAGCGTAATGATAAAGTAGAAATAAGTTTCATTATCTTTCGGCATACCATTCCCCACGATAAAGACCCATTATCATGCTTAACTTCATGCCACCGTGTTCAAATGCTCCTGAGGACACCTGGAAGTCTATCCAAGGTGATAACGAGTACACAAACCAACAATATACCCAGATATAGCCCATACGTCTGAGGAATTTGTTAGAATGTTTCAGTCCAGCTCTCGCAGCCAATGCGATCACAGCATCTTCAAAGGTGATCCCAACCGCTTGCATGAGGAAGAAACGCAATGCACCTGTGTCTGTAGGAGGCACATGTATGAGACCTGAAAGGAGGAATGCGATGTAAAGCTGGGTATAGGACGACGCATTGCTGCCGGGACGAAATTTAAAAACCTGCTGCGCGAGGAATTTGCCATGCACTAAAAACACCTGGAATGAACAGTAAATCGTTGAGGATGCTACTTAAATGGCCCAGGAACAACCTACCCTCCGCAACATCTGGTGCCATGTCCGCCTGAAAATGAAATAATAAGCATTCTGGCTTCTGATATGAAGACATTGCATTACCCCCAAAACTTGCGAATAGTGTACGCATCACTCCACTTCCCCATGACATGCGGCCAGCTGACTGGTTGGGACAGCCCGCTGCCGACAACAACTATGCTGTACCAGGTATGGGAAATGGTGATATTCATGCTGGCTGTCGCGGCGAAAAGGAGAACGGTCCAAAAACGCCATATCAATGGTTGCTCAACAAAGGGAGGAGCATCCCTCGCGAAGAATGGATCTGCCCTGATCAAGATGCTGGCCACGTCGTTGATCAGAAGACATGTGGCTACCCAACCGAGTCGTGACACGATGAATTGAATGCGAGTGAGGTTCGGGTGAGGAGGGAGAACGGACGTGGGCTCATGTGTCCATCCCACGCCGCGAGGGCCAGTGAAAAGCCGGCAAGCCCACCTAAAGCGAGACATGAAGCCAGCATTCGAGATTGGTTCTCGTTGCCCTACGAGGCGCAATTCGCGTTGAACGTCAGTGAGAAGGATGAAATCTGAGGCAACGACTATATTTGATATGACGAAGCATCTAAGGGCTTCGTTGGTGGGCGGGTCATCCGTAGCGGTGAGGAAGTAGTAGCAGTAGAAGTTAAGGCCAGCGATCGGCGGGAAAAGCATCCATCGATAGGGGGATGGCCTGACGACTAGAGAGCCTAGCAAAATACATTGGGCAGCGGTGAAAAAGACGAAATAATAGTTGTCCATGGCAAGGGGAAATGAAACTGAGCGAGGAGGGCCCACCGTTACTTACTACTAAGCAAATGGATTGAAATTCGAGGGTTGAACAAAAGTCCGTGCCAGTGGCCGTCACAGTGTGGTTTATGATGTAGAACTGCCCAACTTTCTACCAACAGACACATTTTGGAGAAAATGATACAATATGTTCAATTTCTGTCAATGAAGTACAGTTGATATTTTCATAATGCATAACGTAATCATGCATAATTCTCATAATGCATGGCTTGAGGACCGGAACCACCATGGAACGCGGGGAGATAGGCCCCATAATGCATATTGAATAATGCATAGGTCCAGCGACCGAATTATGCATTATCAG